>JAOVYX010003753.1:0-10767 GCA_035668315.1 Drosera spatulata
AGAGTTCGGTGCCTGCCTGCATCAATTGTTGACCTCAACTCTTGATATCCACTTCTTTACAAAAATAAGCCTTGAAATAAAAGCAAATTTTGCTAATAGAATGACATTCAATTGCAGCACGAAGCACCGAGAGACGTATTTGCTGTAAGAGAAGCCTGTACGAGGCTACAAATTGTCGCTTCTGGGTATCAAGTAAGTGTCGAATCCGGTTCATTAATTAGCAGTACTTGTTAACATTGCCTTCTGAAAATGCCAAGAACATAGCATGACATGATTATTGAACTCTACAGCAATATATCAGTCCAGCATTTAGCATGCACAGAAACATAACAGATCCTGGAAGTTATATGATTATTACAGCTTACAGCAATACAACAGAAGCATGATCTCCCAATATTTTTCACTGCAGGGAGGGGACAGCGTAAATGATAGTGCCAAGAATTTGGACGTGAACCCTGAAACAACAAATTCCAAGGTCCGTTCATGAACTAGTGATACTTGTCAATAGCGCAATCCACTGTATCCTGATGTTATCGAAATAAGCAGCATAATTTACACAAGGTAGGGTGCACAACGCAACATTTCACACACAAAAACATACAACACATTTTTAGAGGTTGCATCAATATTAGTTTACAACACATGAGAAGCATCAGCTCCTGATAATTTTTGCCAGTGGATAATGTATATGATGGTGCCCAGAATTCGGCAACAAGCAACAATGTTAGAACAGAATGTATGCAAACAGGAGAAGGATTGAGTCGTTTCTCCATGCTGTTTTACAATACTTAACACAATTGTTCCCGTGTGTTCTGTGTCCAGACAACCATAGAAAGATAGTAGCTTAAAGAATAAGCTGGAGCCAAGGATGAGTTGCCAATTCCGGTGAACTGCTTTCACCAGACGACGGGAGCATAGTGCTGGTTCGAGGGGTTGTTCATCCACCTCCCATTTCCCAGCACGCTTTCTCCACTGACATGGGAAGCTGAGGCGCTTGAGGATCCACGATCGGGTGGCTGATGGGTGACTGAACTGCTGTTGGTGAGATAAGTAACGCTGGAGCTTGAGCTTGTCGCAGCTGCAGTGACTGTGCTCGAGCCTTGAGGCTGTTGCTGTCCGAATACAGAATCAGGAGTAGAACGGGTGTTGCCACCACTGGAATCTGATACTCCTTGCTGAAGCTTCTTTATGCTGAGGAAGCGACCACCAGATCCTCTGACCCTATTCAGAGCATGACGGTGCCGAGATTCATGCAGATAAGGCTGCATGAATTTTCAAACAGAAACAAAGAACACGGTATAAGGGATGAACAGAGGTTAGAAGGAAAGACATGGATCTATATGTGACGGCTCACTGAGCTGGATTCTTTGCATCGGATTTATTGGAGAAAGAGGAAACATGCGATAGACCCCACTAGCGAGGCTCAAAGTAGAATTGATAATGCATGGTAGTTTTTGGAGCGTTTCTCTGAAATTTGTAACACAAAATGGAGGAACTCAGCCATAACCTGATTGCAATATAGCCTGAAACTTAACATTTTTAGATGTTCCATGAAAAGAAAGCTAGCAAAACAACAAAAGCGAACTCAAGAAATAATATCACATGGGAAAGTAAGGGCACCATTGCATGACATTGAAAGAGTTCCCTTGCATCCAGCATAGTGCATAGTTTCCACTAAATATTTCTAGAGCTACTAATGCAACAATAAGAACCGGCATAACACAAACTCAGGCTCCATTGCAAAATGATATCATTGAAAGGCTTAGCTAGATTCTATTACCTTCCTAGCTTTGATGAGTTTGTTCTGTGCCTCGAGCTTTGCTCGTGACTCACGCCTTCTGATGATCCCATGGTACTGTTTGGCATTGACATATATAGGTTCCTCTTCGCCTATATTTATAAGTGGTAAAGGCATGCGAGCAGGAGTCATCCCAACCATATGAGGCTGAATCTGGTTAAAATGGAAACACATGCATGAAAACGTAATCAGCAAGATCATAACAGTAGAAATATCAAAAAAAAAAAAAAAAAACAAAAACAAAAACAAAAACAAATAAACAAAAAACAAATAAACACAAAGAATAGGCATGTAAATGCATCTTAACGGTTGCTCACCATAGGCGACGAACCATAGGTAGACATTACTCCACCGAAGTAAGGATCTGTGCGATGATAAGGCACACTTGGCTGGAAAAAAAAACTGACTAAGCGTACAGCTTGATGAATTGATAGGACCCACCAAAGCAGGAAAGCGGAGGTTACCATTGAATGACCATAGTCGATTTGAGCCAGATTTAGCGCACTCTCAGGACCCATGAAGAAGATGGGCTTCACTTGCTGCTCCGAACTCCTACCACAACTGTCTTCTTGACCTGAAACCAAGCATCAGTTATGCAACAAATTTCAGATGCCTGTCGCACAAGGAGAATGAGAAGAAATTATGCATAGATGCATAAGCCCCACCGCCAAAAACCAAAGAAAGAAAAAAAGAAAAAAACCAGTGAAGATTGAACCTGTTTCCTGAGACACAAGCATTGTACAGCTTATTTCACAGCTGATATGACATTTTTAGATTATAAAACAAGGACGAGGATTAAATTACCGGATTCTGATGAGATGCATTGTTCTTGAGAATTGGTTTGTCCAATACCAGCTACATCATGGTTAGATTGAGTTGATTGACTTGACGATGAATTCGGGTCGTGTAGCTGGAAGGCCAGATTCCTGACTTTCTGAGAGAGCTGCCGTGGTGATTCAAGTTTCAAGCTAAAAGTTTTCGACAGATATTCAGAAAGCTGCTCACTGTCCAAGTTCCAGAAGGGAGGGTAACTTGAATATAACTTAGACATTGAGTGAACATAAGACGTCAACTGAATCTACTTTTTGTAAGTCCGGTGCCGCTTTTGGCATCAGACTTCAATTTCTGGTCCCTGGTTTGCTGCATGATAACAATTGCACTTCAACCCCATTAGAGAAACTTTTTCTTTACCAGATAACAGAAAATAAGATCACCATCTAGGTTCCAGACATCACATGACATCACAACACATCGCATTCGAAGAATTGCAAATTAGAGTTAATCATCAAAATTTTGAAGATAATACAATCACAGAAACGTCACATAGGAGAAAAGACAATGATTAGCAAGACATAAGGGAGGTGGTCGAATCCGATCCTCCCACTGTTCTGATGAATCTCAATCAGTTCGTACGATTTTGATTTCAACACATCCTGAGTAGAATTTGGATGTTGACTGCCACACACAGCAAGGGCAGGGGATGACATTGACAAAAGTATGCTAAGAAAGTTCTTCATGATCCAACTTCATGGTCATAAACCCATCCAAGGTAAAGAGAAAAGCGACAAGTGACTAGTAAAGTTGAGAACGAGATAGCGTTTTGATATAAATTTAAGGGTATGAAAGTTCAAGGTCATTCCGCAAAACTGCATATTTCTAGCTAGACCATAATGAAAATTAAAGCTGGGATCAGATGCATATTGCATGATTTGCTTCTTCAAGAGTACATACCATCATGTTAGTCATGTAAGGTGATTCCAACATATATGCCCCAACTAAGCACGAAGCTCTACAGTACAGAAGGTCTAGACCACTGCCTAAGCGATTCCTATGTGCTTAGGTGTATCTCTTCTTCCTCTTTTTTTTTTTTCTTTGTATAAGTCGGCATACCATATATAGTTCTCTAATTCCAACTGCTTCCTACAATCTCTTTCAACTTTTCTTGTACAACATGTTACTATAATTAGATGGTACTTATAAACAATTAAAACATATACCTAACTGCATAGCCCCTCCCTAACCTCGGAGATGCTACAAGACGACCGACTGTCCAGGGTTGCAGAGCATTAATTTCAGCGACAGCTGAGAAGAGCAGCCATATCTTTGGTAGCAAGGGAAGTGATACTTTAGCGATGAATATGGGACAAATTGGGCTACATATTATTCAGCCTGAAACCTTCGAGTTAGATTGGCGAGCTCAAAAGATAATCGCTTTTAACAGTATCCCATTGATATTAACAGCTGCGCTATTCTTACTGAGATTTTGCGATTCATATTATGTCCTCATAGAATGTCGCTCAACCTCAAGCTCTATGCCTTAAGAAGTTCTCGAAGTGGGCATAAGTCTTTCTTCTTTAACTCTAATAGTACACTCTATCAAACCTTGAATGACATTGTCAAGAGTAATATAGCACAGTGAGCGGTAAAGATCTAACATGACACAAAACTGACATTCCTGAACTGTTGAACTGTATGCACGACGAAACCGTTGAGAATTGACACAGAAACTGTGGAGAAACTGTCACACCCAATATTGAAGGGTATCTTATAAGAGAATAAACTGGTGCTACTAAACCACACCGAGCAAGCTACTTTTAAGGTAGCAAATTTCATCCTCGCAAGTTGAAAATAAATCCTCAGTTAGCATCCTCAGGCCTGAGGAATTCCAGCCTTATAGATCCTGCAAGATAGTTTGCATGCCAAGCTATGGTAAGTTATTGCATCTCGCATCCAAGCAACAGAAGTTTAGGGAGCTTGCCTAGGGCGTGATTAGAAGTTAAGAACCCACTGCCATACGAATGGATAATGACAAGACATGCAAGGTCCTTGGAATAGGTACAGTTAAGATCAAGATATTTAATGACGAAAAGCTCAAACTTGTGATATAAGGTCTACAAATATGATCTAGAATTTTGACATAAGCTAGACAACTTCTCCCAAATGTTCGAATTGATCCGAGAAACTAGAAGATTTCACCATTGATTAATCCGGAGCCACGTTGGGCTGGGCATGAAGCAAGTAAGCAACAGGCACAGGATAAGTATTAGACCCTCGTTAAGCTTGATGCATGATGTCTCGCGTTTGGACGCTTCAACGAGCGCGAGGCGATTGAGGCAAAGCAATCGAAGTTCGACGCGTTGCGGCGTTTGGATTTGGATGTTAACTTTGGAACATCGAAGGGGCAAACGAGCAGCGAAGCATGATCCTTGTGATGATTCGAGATGGACAAACCAAGACGTTTGTTGGCGACAAGACTCGCTTGATTCTTAACCTTGGATGATAAAACTGGACTAGATATGGAAGGGATATGGTTGTTCCAACTAAGTCGAGTTTTGTATGTTATCTATATTATAGGGGAGAAACAAAAATGCCTTGATGCACAAACGCAAGCCTGAGTCCCTGACCCCAATGTTCCCCTTAGCGTGGGGCATGTCTATGGTGTGATGGTGGCCTTAAACAACGGTGGGAAGAAAATGAACCTCAATTTGATGGTGATTGAGGAACACTCGAATCATGCTTGGCTGTGATGGCCAAGAAACGAAACGGGATGCTAAGTCGGACGCTCAAGGCGGCTGAACGTGTTTAGCCAAATGCTTAGACCGTGGGGTGGCGGTGTCAAGCGAGACCCTTGACGATGGGATTGAATCACGTTGGAACCTTGAAGGGAACGCAAGCAAACCAGGAAGCATGAGCTGGAAACGTTTCTGTAGGAAGAAACAAGGCTCAGGTGGCGACAGTTGTGTTCCAGAGTAGTTGGAGCGGTTGGCCTTGTTCCTGAGCAGCTTGGCATGTCGTTGGGGTTGTGCTGATTCATGGCAGGCTGTGTTTATTGACTTGTAACTGCCTCTGGTAGAGCTTGTATATAAGACTACGAAATTGATATGTTTTGCACACACAGAGAGTGAGGATCATTGTCTTGTGGCAGAGTGCAAACACAGGTCAGTAAACAAGTTTGTAAAACTAGGCTTGAAGGGTTTTTTGTTGTAAAACGAGTTGCAATAAAGTTGGGATTGTTTCCTGTAATTTGTATGTG
The DNA here is from genome assembly GCA_035668315.1 of Drosera spatulata. Lineage (NCBI taxonomy): Eukaryota > Viridiplantae > Streptophyta > Magnoliopsida > Caryophyllales > Droseraceae > Drosera > Drosera spatulata. Next base: position 5,832 of record JAOVYX010003753.1, read on the forward strand.
TCTTGGTTCGCTTGTGACTTGTTGTGATCCTTGATAGAGTAGGCTGACTGGTTCGCGGGAATCAGGCCGAACGGGATCAAAAATTCGTTAAGCAAACAAGCGAAAATTTGGCCCGGTGACAGTTGGTAACAGAGCCATTGTTTTGGGGAGAACGTGGCAAAGTTTCTGTAATCATGGTGACGACTGCAGAACTTGGGGTTCGTGTGACCGCGATCGAGGAGTTCGTGGGTCAGCGAGTCTCGGAAGAAGACGACCCCCTCTTGAATCAGTGCCATGAGTTGCTGAGCCTGCAGAAGAGAATTGCAGATCTCGAGGTCGAGAACAAAGCAATATTGGGAGGACTGACGAACAAGGACCGTGAACTTCGGGCTTTGATCAAAAGTTTGAAAACAGAGTTCAAGGGTGAACTCAGGACCGTGAGCGAGGACGTGGTCTTGCTCAAACGGTCTGTGACAGCGAGTCCTGGTTCTGTTTCGAAGACAAGTGGAGTGTTTTCGAACGTGAAGGTGCCTGAACCCAAGCCCTTTAGCGGTGCCAGAAACGCTAAGGACTTGGAGAATTTCCTATGGGATGTGGAGCAGTACTTCAAAGCTGTTCGGATTCCAGAAGCGGATCGTGTGACCATCACAAGCATGCATATGACTAGGGATGCCAAGCTTTGGTGGCATAATCAGGTGAACGATGACGAGACCGCTGGAAGGCCTGGTATCCAAACATGGGAAGAGATGGAGAAGGAATTGAGGGAGCGATTCCTTCCCCTCGACACTGCCTGGCTTACCAGGAAGAGTCTGAAGGAACTGAGACAGACGGGCTCGGTTCGTGACTATGTCAAGGAGTTTACGTCCTTGATGCTGGGAATCAAGAACATGTCGGAGGATGACAAGATGTTCAATTTCATGTCTGGATTGCAACCGTGGGTTTAAGGGGATTGGTAGGCAAAATGCCAAAGAGTTGCCTACCGCAATTGTCGCTGCCGAGGGACTTGTTGATTTCAAATCCACAACATCCGGTCCAAGCAGGCGAACGGATCAGGCCCAGGAAAAGCGAGATAAAGGGAACGCTAGCAAGGATGCCAGACGCAAGGGGAAGACGTCCTCGTCAAGTAAGAAAGATGATACTCGCGACAAGTCGAGGACCGATTCTTAAACAGGTTTGCCACAGAGCAAATCAGGATGCTATGTCTGTGGCGGACCACACTTTATACGAGACTATCCAAGCAAGGCGAAGTGAAGTGTGATGGTTGCTAGTGAGGACGCAGAGGACTCGGGGTGTACCTCGCGAGTCAATCCTTTACAGTTGCTGAATGCAATCCAGTCTGAGAAGATCGCCCCCAAACCTCGTTCGCTAATGTATGTCAAAACATTGGTAAGCGTCAGAGAGATCTTGGCTATGGTTGATACTGGGACGACACACAACTTCGTGTCTGATCGAGTTGTTCCGAGACTTAGCTTGAGTCTCGTTCAAAGTGGGAGCAAGATTAAGACCGTTAATCCTGCCGCATTGAAATCCAGCGGATACGCGGTGGTGGACCATATAGTAGGTTCGTGGAAAGGGAAGTGCAGTTTGCCGCTGTTCCTTTTGATGATTTCGACGTCATCCTTAGGAACGAGTTTCTAATCGATGCCAAGGTTGCTGTGATGCCTCATCTGGGCGGACTGTTTGTCGCAGATGAGCGAACACCTTCGTTCATTCAGGACGTTTATCCGGACCGAGAGAAGGAAGGAAGGGCTGGAGTCCAGATGTGTTCGGCCATTCAGATCAAGTAAGGTCTGAAGAAAGGGAACGAAACATTCCTTGTGACGCTGTTTGAGATCAAATCAGGGGAGTTTGAGGAAGTCCTCGACGAAGTTGCAAGGTTACTGAGGGAATTCAGTGATGTTATGCCCCCTGAATTGCCTAAGGTCCTCCCTCCAAGGCATGCTTTTGATCATAAGATCGAACTGGAACCTGGTTCCAGGCTCCCCTGCCCAAGCCCCATATCGGATGAGTCCGTCCCAATTGACGGAATTGAGGAAGCAGTTGAACGAGTTGTTGGATGCAGGCTTGATCCAACCCTCAAAAGCTCCGTATGGTGCCCCCGTTCTGTTCCAGACTAAGGCTGATGGTTCTCAACGGATGTGTGTTGATTACCGGGCGCTGAACAAAGTGACGATCAAGAATAAATATCCAATTCCAAACATAGCGGATTTGTTCGATTGTTTGTCCAAAGCGTCCCATTTCACGAAGTTGAATCTCAGATCGGGATATTGGCAAGTGGGGATTGCGGAGGGTGATAAACCGAAGACAGCGTGTGTGACGCGCTATGGGTCGTTGGAGTTCCTGGTCATGCCATTCGGCTTGACGAACGTCCCTGCAACATTCTGCAACTAGATGAATGATGTGTTCTATGAGTTTCTGGACCGTTTTGTCGTTGTCTACCTTCAAGACATCGTGGTTTACAGCGAGACGTTGGAGGATCATATGAACCATCTAAGGCTCGTGTTCGAGAGACTGAGGCGGCATTCTCTCTATGTGAAGAAAGGAAAGTGTGAATTCTGCAAACAGAAGATTCGGTTCCTTGGGCATATCGTCACCAGCGGGATGGTGAAGATGGATCCGAAGAAGGTGCAAGCCATCATTGAATGGTCAACGCCATGCAAAGTTCCTGAGTTACGATCATTCTTTGGCTTGGCAAACTACTACCGCAAGTTCATCAAGGGCTACTCCAAGATCGTAGCGCCCTTGACTGATCTGTTGCGGAAGGATCGTAAGTGGGAATGGAAGCCTAAGTGCGAGGAAGTGTTCGAGAAACTGAAGTTGACTATATCATCTGAGCCTACGGTTGCCAGACTTTGATATGTCTTTTGAAGTACACACTGATGCATCGGACAGAGCTATAGGAGGGGTCCTGGTCCAAGACAATCATCATGTTGCCTTTGAAAGCCGGAAACTGAAGGACTGCGAGCAGCGGTACTCGACGCACGAGAAAGAAATGACTGCAGTCGTGTACTGCCTTAAAGTATGACAACACTACTTGCTGGGGACGAAGTTCACTGTGGTGACGGACAATGTTGCCAACACGTATTTCAAGACGCAGAAGAAACTCTCCATGAAACCGGCACAATGGCAGGAATTTCTTGCCCAGTTTGACTTCATATGGGTGCACAGGCCTGGGAAGCAAAATTCTGTCGTCGATGGCCTGAGTCGTAAGGAAGTCACTGAGTATGTGGCGGCCTTGACGCAAGTGGAGACAGATTTTCTTGACGAAGTGAAGGCCTTGTTAGAGAATGATGCTGAGTACAAGAAACTTGTGGAACAGATATAGGAGGGCTTGGTTCGCAAGTATTGGCTGGATGATGGACTTTTGTACTTCAAGGGTGGCCATCTTTATGTTCCAAATACAAAACTGAGAATGAGGATCATGAGAGAGTCTCATGACTCTCGTTGGACTGGTCATCCTAGACGTGAATGCATGCTCTCACTGTTGGCTCGGTCATACTATTGGCCAAAGATGGAAGATGACATCGAGGCATATGTCAAGTCATGCCTCGTATGTCAAGTAGACAAGCTCGAGAGGAAGGAGGAGGCAGGATAACTGTAGCCCCTGCCGATCCCCGAGAAGCTCTGGATTTCCATTTCGATGGATTTCATCTTGGGATTTCCCAATGTTGATGAGAAGAGTTCGATCCTTGTGGTGGTGGATCAATTTTCAAAGTATGGTGTGTTCATTCCGACTCCGGATTCATGCCCAACGGAGCAAGCAGCGATTCTGTTTTACAGAAACGTTGTCAAATACTTTGGCTTGCCTGGAGACATAGTGCGCGACAAGGATCCCCGGTTCACAGGGCGTTTTTGGACAACGCTCTTCAATCTGATGGGGTTCGAATTGAAGTTTTCAACAACAAACCATCCGCAAACCAATGGCCAGATGAAACGAATGAATCAATTACTTGAGGAATACCTGAGGCATTTCGTGACAGCAAGTCAGAAGAACTGGTTGGAATAGTTGGCTTCGGCACAATTCTGTTACAATCTGCACCGCTCATCGACGACAGGCCTCAGCCCCTTCGAGTTAGCGACATGACATCAACCTCTCACGCCTCAAGAAGTGGCCTTGCAGCGGATTGGTGGCAAATGTCCCGTTGCTTACCGCTTTGGGCGTTCCAGATAGGAGATATTCGTGGAAGCGCAAGACAGCCTGCTTCGAGCCCAGAAGCGGATGAAGAAGTATGCCGACCAACACCGCGGGCCATTGGAGTTCCAAGTCAGGGACAAAGTCTTACTCAAACTGACTCCCCAGGTATGGAAGAAGAGCAGAAAACAAGTACATCGGGGTCTGATCCCGTATTACGATGGTCCTTTTGAAGTTGTGAAGAAGATTGACAGCCTCACCTATCGTCTACAACTTCCAGCGTCTGAAGATTCACCCATCATTCCATGTGAGTTTCTTGAAGCCTATTGTGGAAGGCGAGACAGATCGGGTTCAAGTGAAGCGTGCCCCGCCAAAAGCTCATAAGCAGTATGAAAGGACATCGAGAAGATCTTGGAGCACAAGACCGAAGACATGAGCAAGAGAAACCACAGGACGCACTTCCTGGTACAATGGAAGGGCGAATCTAAGGCAGACGCAACATGGAAAAATGAGACTGTACTGTGGCAGTTTGATGAAGCGATCAAGCAGTACTGGGCGCAGCACCCTCCGAGGACGTCGGGCTCTTTTGGTAGGGGTGGTATGTTACACCCTCGTTAAGCTTGACGCATGATGTCTCGCGCTAAGACGCTTCAACGAGCGCGAGGCCTTTAGCGAGGCGATTGAGGCAAAGTAAGCGAAATTCGACGCGTTGCGACGTTTGGAATTGGATGTTAACTTTGGAACATCCAAGGGGCAAACGAGCAGCGAAGCATGATCCTTGTGATGATTCGAGATGGACAAACCAAGACGTTTGTTGGCGACAAG
>JAOVYX010003754.1:0-10766 GCA_035668315.1 Drosera spatulata
CGCTGAACCATTTGGCATGCTTTTTTAGAAAGTACGGAAAGCTTACAACACAAAAATCCAGAGTATAACAGAACACTTAAAACTGATAGTTTACATTCAATCAACAGCACCTATGACTTTCTGGTCTTCACCACCATGATTTTCCTTATTGTTTTCCTCCACCAATTCCACAGGTTCTTGATTTTGAGTATGATGAAATATTGACTTTCATACTCGTGCCCCAAATGCAGCAGTTGTTTACAGTGTATGCAACGCAAATAAGAAAAAAAATTTATTCTTCTTTAAGCACAAAGTAATATATTACCCCTTTATTTGTCTTCTATCTTGGCATCTTGTTGCAGAAACTTTAAATAAAGTAGGAGCTAAGGAGTTTTATGTTGATATTCTTTCAAAAATTTCATTGGAGCATTTGGTGTCACATCACAAACCGAACGACCTTCTAATCAAACCATTTTGTTAATCTATTACTCCTCTCCAACCACAAAACCACGCGATAACATATCCCAGATTGTCAAAGACACCCTATTCGGCCTTTTGACCCCACATCCAATGTCAACCTTTCCTCTATAGCAAACAAGGGATACCGATATCACATGGGGAAAGCAGGGAAAGAAAATAAAAAAATAATTGAACTGCCAAAGAAGCGTCATATACACTGTCAGGGTAAGATAATGAGACAAACCTACAGTATCAAGTGCTCGGAGGACCAAATAAAAGATGCAAACCTGCAGGGGAAAACAGATATCCACCTTTTCAGCAAATTAACGAAATATATGAGTATTAAGCTGTTGCAAAAGCAAAATACATCATTGCTTTCTCATCGACTTAGATGTCAAGTTAATGTTGTGCATTAATAAGCCAAGGACAGTAGCACTACCACTTGCTAGTGCCAAGGCGGCTATATAGCGCACAGGAGGTTGTACAGACTATTGCATTGCTAGTTTCTAGATACATTTCTATATACTACTTATATACTACTTATATACTACTTATATACTACTGCCTCATGTACCATAAGATGTGGAATTATCTTGTTGTGCGATCACTGACACATTCACTTTAGTGATTGGTATAGCAACGCATATAATATAATTCGGGCAAACACAGGTAGAAATTCAGCTTCTACTTCGATCTGGGATACTATAAACATGTTGGAGCTGTTCAAAGCAAGCGAATCAGCTTAGGCAAGATAAGAAAACTGCATCAAACTGAACCTAAAAATTAAGCTGACACCAGGAAAAAAGAAAATCATTCTGCTAGAAGAGAAAAGACCTTATTGACCATGGTGTGAGAGCACACAACACTTACAAGGTCTAGTGAGTAGGTATTCAACGCCTTTAGTTTAGGCTCACATTAACCACATGACTATTGTAAACTATATGGATCACACACAGTCTGGAAAGGCCTCAAAACGACAAAGTAATTCTACGAGAAGATTTTTACTGCTAGCTCTCTCTTTTTCCCAATTTGGAGGACAGACAATTAGAGGACCACCTAATAGATGGAGTCAGACACAGCATAGAGAATGAGACTAGGTATACTGCCGTAGGATTTAGAGCATAGGTCTCTAATCTATTGACCTACGAGCTCTCATATTCCATAGGCATCGAAATTAAGACTTTACAATACTTGGTAAAAATAAGCCATAGGACCAACTATGTCTTGCAGCTGCTTCTGTCTTTTACGTGTCATTCTCCCCTCGTCTTACTTTCCCAGCTTTAGATGGGAAGATTAAATTGAAAGGGCCTTCTAACCAAGAGGCTAAAGCGAAAAAATGAAAGAAAAGAATCTAAGCATTTGAAGCAAGAATTAAACTCAAGTAGGCAGCTAAAGGTTTTCAACTCGGACAAGCTCATTTACTTGCTGAAGCCCCACATCAGGGATCATTTGAAGTTTCAGCATAATATTACTTGCCTGGTCTACAGATAACTTGACAATCTGAAAAACGAACAGTTGCTACTAATGCTAAGGTCCTCTTCACCTCGGCCTATAAGCTGGTCAAACGAGCTAATATACAATTTTCAAACAGAACTGGCATTGGCCCCAAGTACTTGTAAGAAGTTTATAAGCACCTTAAAGTATTTTTTTTAATAAAACCGGGAGTGGAAATTACTGTCTATTCACACTTGCTGGTCAACAATAAGCATTGAGTACGCCATTGCAGCCTATCACTGTCAATTAGTCAAAAATACTTTAAACCACTTCTTTCAAACTGAATAAAAAAGGCTCAAATTTTTGAGCTGATCTAAGAAGCAGAATGAAAGAACTAAATAATAGAGAACAAAACAAGCAATTAAAAAAACTCAAGATTTACCCATATTCGACCATTTCGTGCCAAAATGGACCATATTAAGTCAACATGCCATGAAGTGCTGTATTTCTCCCACTAGACTATATGTGCTAGACAGCTCCTCACAACATTCATCATTCCATCGAAGATAAAACAAAGTTAGAATATCCCCACTTCTTGGACCATTTAAGTCATCTATCAGTCTTTAAAAGCAATGCCAAACTCATAACAATACAACCACACTGCTCAACTCCAATCCAAAACAACATGAACCAAAGCAAACAATTTCACCAAAAAAAAACAATACTCAAATCGAACAGACTAACCTGATGACTTCTATTTCATCAAATCACTCCAATCTGAAAAGGCTTTATATTACTAAAGCAACTCAGTAAGACCAACTATGATGTTCTTGAACCAATACTGTCATTGCCATTGCTTTCTGTTAGCTAATACGAAAGAAAAACGGCTACAGGACCACCTAACAGGAAGTGTCAACATAAAGGGATAGAGTGAGGAGACCACCTATATAGCTAGGAGCACAGGTCTCCGAAGCAATGACCCGAGGAACGAACTAAGTGATTACATGTTCTATGAGCAATGAGATTATCCTACTTTCATATCTTCCATTCGGGGTTTCGCCCAAGACATTCAATTGAAGGACCACGTAATCAAGTTGCTATAAAAGAAAAGAAAGAGAAGAACCTAGGACTTAAAAGTATGAATAAACACAAAGTAGGGAGGTAAAGGTTCTCAACTTGGACGAGCTCGTTTACTCACTGAAGCCCTGAAATTGCCATCAAAACTTTCCATAAATTAACTTCATTTACGTACTTTACAGACAACTTGACTATCCCAAAAATGAACAGTGGCTACTCTTGCTCGGGGCCTGTATTGCTCAACCTATAACCTGGTCAAAGCAACCAATATCCACTTATCTAGACGAAATCAATGTTACACAAAAGTGATTGTAAGCAGCTTATTAGCACGCTAATTGCTATTTTCAATGAGCCCCGTGCTGGAACTTACATAGTATCTTATAGCTAGACTTGATTACAAACCATAAGCAAAAATCACTTATGGCTATCGACAACTATAACTCATAAGTTTTCTGAAACACCTCCTTGAAACTCCGTGAAGGCCCAAAATGAATTTCACACATAAGCACAACGAAAGAACCAAAGACTATACGAACAGAAAACCAAGCAATCGAAGAAACCAAAAACAGCCCCATATTCCACCATTTGATGACTATATGGACCATATCAACACAATGATTAATGAATCTCATTCTTCTTCCAATGAGGATGATACTACTGATACTATCATATTATCCAAAACCTACTCCACGTAGCATTAACGATTTTCTTCGATTTCTCCTACCACAGAGCAAATTAATTCCCAATTCTTCGAACATTTCACACACCAGACCAAATCGAATCGAAATCGAAGCGAATCAAATCAAACCGACACGAATCAGTTCCAACAACAGATCTTCTAACCGATCACAACAATCCAATCCAATCCAACCACAACACACAACAATCCTATCCAATTCCAAACCCTGAGCCTCATCGAATCATCATCGTCGATTTGAATCCATACCGCGTTACGAAGCTCGGTCCCGAGCTGCTGGATCACGAGCGCGAAGCTCCTGGAAACCTTGTGAAGCATCGAGTAACAGAAACTCCAGTGCGGCTCCTGCGGGATCTGTTTCTCCGCCTGCTTCACCGCCATCTTCAGCTTTATCAGCGGGTACACATCCGCCGGGTGCTTCAGCATCGCTCCAACCGTCCCCATCGCCGGAATGTGATCGGAGATTGATCGGAGAATGAGGGGAAGTGTGAGGAGATTGGAGAGAATATGTGAATATTAATTAATAAAGGTGTGTGTGTGTGTGAATATTTGGAATTTTTTGTGTATGTGACTAATATGAATTGGAGGGAGGGTATAATAGTAAGGGGAAATTAGTTGTAACAAACTTGACCATAGAAAAAATAGTTTGTGATAGGTATGTGTGTGTATGAAAGTTTGAAAATATCAAAATTCTTGATTATGATTATAATATAAAATAGAAAAGAAAATTGGTACTCTCAATTGTATCGTATTTAACCTTCTTTTAGTTCAAACTTCCGGATTATATGAACAGTTTGACATCATTTATGTGTATTGAAATTTTAAGAATTTTATTTAAAAAGAAATGATGTGCAATAAAATATATTATATAATGATTATTTTGATATTTATTGGATTAAAAATTAATTTAAAATGATATAATTTTTTATATTTTAGAATGATCTAAATAAACAATATAATATATATTACGAAATATTAAATTTTGAGACTGGTGGTGTTTACTGAGATAAAATTTAAGTTAAAAATGAAATAATGGAACGTTGATTTATGTGTATTTGTCTTATATTAATATCCAATATGATTTGTTGATAGTTAACAGATGAAGGCTTTCATGGCTTCACACGTGGATTTAGAGCATCTTTAATGGGACATATTTTCTTCTCTCAAGCTCTGATCTGTTCCTGAAATGAATGCTCTCACTTCATCAAGAACAACAACGTTGTGTTTTTTTCATCATCAAATTTTGAATCCTTCTGAATCAATTTTTTCTGTATCAGTTTGATTTGGAAAGGTTTCATTTTCTCTTTCTCTCGTTTTATATTCTCAATTTTGAAAGGATCCATTGCGACATATCCTTATCAAATTCCCTTCATATCTTGAGCAACCTCCATATTATATTTACCAGCTTATTTTTAGCCTTTTCAAATAGAAAATGATTAGGATGCTCTTAATGTTCATACCATATGACGTACTAGGTTTTAGTCATACAAGTTGTGGTTTTGTATAGTAGGGTACGAATTGCGATACCCTCATTCAGCACGCGTCAAAATGTGTTTTTAGATGATTCGTCTTATATCGCGTAACTGGCACTAAAAGGATATGATCATTCTTTAATATCCAAGATCTTAAGCATATGCCTTATCTATCCAAGATCTCAACCCAATTTAATAATTTACACTATCTTCATTGGCCATATCAACCAAAATAACATCATTAAATACACAGCCTCACAACAGCAATCCCATTGAATCCAGCAAATCAGCTTTGTCAACATCGTCTAAGATCAGAGAAATGATAGTGACTAGAAAACTAATCGCAGGGACAAGCTGACTCAAAATATCTGTTTGTGGGTAACACTCACCCATCAGTGAGAATAAAAATTCACAGATCAATGGTGACAGATAACTTCCGTGGACGTACCATCAGTAATATATTTTGCAATGCGACGCGATAATCTATGACACATATGATGTTTATGGCGTCACAGTGTTATGTAAGTATCCGATCAAAGTCTTTCGACATCAAGGTTTCCACTTAGGCTAGGTTCTTCTATTTATTGGACTTCCATCTCTAATCAGGAGTCTCGCTGTGAGAAATCAAAAGTTTACGTATCGGCTACTTTGGACGAGTTTCTGCCTCATACAGCTCGGGCCGAAGACCAGGGGAAGTTCGATTTGCTATTAGAAGCCTACCGATAACTAAGTTCCAGGATGACCCGAATCAGAAATATATCGATAGTAATGTAGCGAAACAGGTTGTACATATAGTGAACGATGCTTACAAGCTGACCACTATTCGCATGTTACATGGTTGAGCATGTATTTCGACTTTCGAGGAAGAACCCTTTATGCAACATGTTCGACAGTTCTCCCACAAGCAAAGCAACCTACAGATCTAACAAAGGCATCACAATATGCATCATGTAATGGCGAAAATTGCTGTTATTATCTGCTGTTTTCTGTATGGAAGAACAATAAGCAATCATGAAAGCTGAAGAGATTAATACATCATCCGCGAAGAAAAAGCAGCAGAAGAATGAAGATGTATCCGAGTAGAAAAGGATGAGACAAACCAGCAAAATGTTTGGAATGAGTTTATAAATGTGCAAGTATTTCTTGCAACTAGATAGAGTAGACAGATACAACAATCACACAACTATACATAAAGAACGAAGATGATTCATCATCCCTGCAACTGCACCTTCCTTACATTGAGAATCAAGGTCTTGCTCAGGATGATGTCCGGCACTTTCCCTCGCAATACTTCCAGGCTTGCTACTTTGGACATCGCCAGAATAACTTACGTCCCGCAAGGCCCGTAAAATCGAACATAAAATTCACCCCCTTGAGGCCCTTCTGATAATATAAGCCTCATTTGAGGAATGAATGAATTATGGCGATATGGATTTCGCAATAATAGTATCCACACGCCAAACAACCATTTGCTTTCATACATATGAGTCATCATGTGTATGCCTCATGGAACGACAAACTGAGAGAGATCAGGATCAAGCAGCTTCTAGCTTGGTCACTCTATATCGTTCCAAGTCTTCTGAGTAAAGTACACCATCCGGGGAAAGAATGCGCCTGAAAGCGAGGGAGAATCGTGCCTGGAACAGGACTTCATTATTCAGAGAAGCTCATAGGAGAAATACCAACAAATCAGAACATTTCTAAGAGTGAAAGTTACCCATTGGAAGCCAACAAGAGCGATCCAGCAACCGATCAAGCCTAGTCCTTGACTGCTGGCGATCTATCATCAAAACGTGAGAGATGAGGAACTTGTAAGTGCTCATCACGTAGCAATAAATCAGTGAATCTCGCGGTAGAAAATCGGAAGTGGAAAGGTTACCATCAACAGAAGAGTTCCCCATACAAGGCATCCACTCATCGAAAGGCTAATAAATCTTAGATCCCTCCCAGCCTGCATGAGAAGAAACGCTGTCATAATGCGAGTTTCATACCAGTTTGTGTTTTCATAGAACTGACCAAAAGCTCAAACTTAACAGGATCTCCCTAATCCCACCCCATGTAATCATTGGTCGGATAAAACGGGGTGAACAAGGATCAAAATCCAATATTTTCACAATTGTGATAATACCATGCTACAACCCATTTTACTCGAAGCATAAATTACAAGGCCCACGATATACTATTACATATTTTGCCGGTTTTCCTTTAAACAAGAAAATCCAAAATCAGTGGAGACTGAGAGGATTGTCATAATCTCGACGGATAATCTACTATTCTCCATGTCTAAGATACTATCTTCAGGTTCAACAACAGGAATTTGCACAAACACATTAAAGATAGGTAATTAGTACGTGAAAGAAAAATGTTGTGCTAAGTGACTTTAAAATCTTACGAGTAATGTCCCCTCACAGCTATGTGTACAAGGTGTTATACACAGACCAATAAAGTATGGAATGAAAACTTTGCGCATCTGCAAAACAGGGGAAAAAACAAGATGATCAACGTTAAATAGCTCAATGCCATCAACCAAACAGGATATATCTCCATTAAAAGCACCAAATGCCAGGACACTCATATGTTACTCATTCAAGCTCTAGAGACAGGCATATCATGATTCCAACAAATTGGTTGAAGGCATGTAGAATAGGAAGAAGATGAGTACAAACCTCTCCTATAACTGCAGGATCAGGTGTAAAAATTGTAGGGAACAGCCATGGAACACAAGTTCCAATTGTTCCCAAGACTAATCCTAGAGATGCACCAATAATCAAAAGAGACTTCAACAACATCCTGGCCTGTTTGAAGCACGAACATCAAGCAAGTATAAGTTAACATAAAGATTGTGAATCATCCATGCAGAAAGAAACATGTAAAACTATAAGAGGTCTGAGTTTTTGCAAAGTTGGAGCACCACGCAACATTGATTTTATGATAGTCAGCTCGGAAAATCACATATATGCTTACCTTAACCAAATTTCGCTTAGTCCCATATATTAGTTCTGGCATAAAAGATTGTGCAGTCTGTGAAAGAGGCTCGCCCCACACCGCACACATACTAAATGTTTGAGTCAGGACCTAATGGAAAAAAAGGCAGGAAAGAGCACATTAATGTAATTAGCTTCTTCATGGAAACCAGAAAATAGCATCATGACAGAAAATCATAACCTACTTGGTGAGCGGCAACTGTGTTTGTGCCCAACGATGTTGCAAAATAGACTAAAAGAGCATAAAAAACCACCTAAACAGAGAAGCATTTTGGGCATGTCAGATATCTCAAGAGTGGAAAAAATATGAAAACTCAAGCCAGGTTTTGTGCAAGAAGCAAACCTTGGAAGCAATTGTAATGAATACTGGAGCAGCAAGCATGAAAATCTCCAACAGTTCAGCAGGAGTTGGTGGATAAATGGCGAAGGCATTATATCCTTTCTTATTCAGGGCATCTATCATCATGAAAGCAGCAATAACCTAACATGTAAAAACATGTTGAAGCAGCTCATCAGCCAGTCATCCCTTGAAGCAGCTCATCAGCCAACAGGAATCTACTTCATTCATCTCTAACAATTTGATTTTCCAAAGTAATCAAATCTAAAGAACAGATACATGAAGCTAGAAGAATATAAGCAAATTGGAGACATACTTGAGAAACCATTGTTGCCCATGCCGCACCAGCAATTCCATAGCCTAAGAACATGCACAGCACTATATCACCAAAACCGTTCACAGCGCTGGCTACTACCAAGGCCTTTAACGGTCCCCATGAGTCTTTCATGCCAAGACTAGAAAATGAAGCAAACTGCATCAGAGTTTATAAAGCATGAATGATTCTAATCCCTCTTTGAAATCTTAATCGGGACTAAATAAAAAAAATAAAAATAAAGCTCAAAGACACCAGAAATGTATGCCAATAAATCCAACTTAAACTACATTTTATTATAGAATTTGCAAATGAGCATCTGCAGGGTACGAATCACAACCATTGAGATCATTTGCTGATATTGCAATGGCCTGAAGAAGGGCCACAAATTCCAAAAATTCAAAGTTTGCCACTAGTTGAAGACGGTAAGAAAGAAAGAACGAAAAAAAAAAAAATCAAAATAGTGTAACCTTGCACTCTGGGCCACCCAGCCAACAAGAAGAGCAGGCCATGCTAATCCACGAATCTGCAACAAACAAGAGAACGATAGTCGGCAACAAAGTCAGGAAAAAAAATTAACTACAACTCAACTGATATTGAACAAAGACACTGTATACAACTTACTAGAATCAAGTGTGCAACTCAAACACTATCTCAAAAGAAGCAAAAATGAATAAATCTCTCTGATCTGAATTCGGACGGACTATTGAATGGTCAACAACAGATTCAACAGATTCAAAGCAACAGTCTAATGAGTGAATTGTAAGTGAGCAGACATAAATATGATATTCACATTTCCTGAATAGAAATTCTGTCCCCGTGTGATGAGTGATGGCTTCGCTGCAAGTACAAAGAAAAGCCAGCTAACATGGAGGAGGGTAAACAAACCTGGACATACGTGTTTGCCGCAGGCAAAAGATGAGCATTTTTCTCCCCTGAAAAAGCTGAGGAAAGAAAAAGAAAAACAGAAAACACATCAGCAAATCATTCTGACTATACTTGCTTTTCCCGGGTAGTAGCATATTACAGAGAAACTAGCTTAGTCCTACAATGCAGCAGCTCTAATTACCAGATAAAGCCCATGGGCCCAAGAATTTGGTAAATAAGAGCATGGTGACACCACAAGTCAGACCCACAAACAATAGAATGGATATCTGCCTCTGTACTCCATCTTCATCCTGCTCCATTGACATATCCAAATGGTAAGTTCAATCCAACAACAGAGTGTAAGGTTAGTTACAGTTGGTTTAGCAGCAGAAGATATGCACAGTTGAAATGAAAGCTCAAAGAGTTCGCTCGAAAACTGAAAGCATATCCTCATGTCTAGAACGTTGCTTTAGCTTGATGTATCTATACATGACGCATTCTATAAAGCAATTATAAGCATGAAACTCAGAATTTGAATGACACAAATCATCTGCAACATAATTCTCTACAGCACATTTAAAAAGCTTGGTACATTAAGCTAGTGACTCATGAATGATCTTCCCATACCTTCAAGAACTCAGCACTTATCAAAGATGAAAAAGAAAACCGATGCCATACAATGAACTATGTATCCTAAGAGTTCAAGAGCAGGTGAAGTTCCCATCAGGCGTAAGGTACCACATGACATATCTAGCAGCATTGGTCCAATAAAGTAAACTACACAAGAGTGCAAGAAGCAATCAATCAATCAATCATCAAAACCGCCACAATCCTAACCTGCTGAGCGAGCGAAGTGGCAACCATATTCGAGGTGGCAATCGAGAGGAACATAAACGTATAGCTCATATAATCACAAAGAACCGTCCCTGGACCTGCCCAAATCAACAAAACACAAAGCCAAACCCATCAAAACTAACACCAACCAAATCCAAACCTCAAAACCATCAAAACCCAAAACCCTCGAAAACCCAAAAGGACAAATACCAAGAGCAGCAAGCTCAATGGAGCTGCCCTGCCCAATCACAGCAGTATCAATCAAGCTCATCAACGGCCCGCATATCCACAACCCGGTCGCCGGCCCCGAAAA
>JAOVYX010003755.1:0-10762 GCA_035668315.1 Drosera spatulata
GATACTAGCCCAATCAGACTTCGCAAGTTCCATTGGCTTGTATTGTGCACCCACAAGCCAAGAATATTGCTGGATTGCAAAGGAATAAACACATTGTAAGGTGATCCCAAAGCTTTTACATATCTAGTGAAAAATATTTCTTTTGAGACAACTAGAATAAAGCAAACACTTCTGAATTCAGTGGAGACTGAAGCAAATTTAGAGCTACAACAATATCAGCACCCCGAACCTTTCTCTTTCAAGTGAGGCTCCCTACATGGATATGACGAATACATTGTCCAATATCATTTTCTTTTGTGATATTCCTTGCAGCCCATGTTAAGCTGTGGACCAGCAGTATAACATCACAAACATTTTCCTAGTACATATGCAACACACCTTGAACAATATCATCACTTCGATTCCCACTTTCCATCAAACTCCTTCAGATAGGTATGAGGCAGAGCATGGGGCATTGTAGATGTAAGTTATAAATAGAAATGGGATTACACTGGTAACTGGATCATAATTATTGGGCTTAGAGCAACGAGTCGAAGTGACAACTATATGGAGCATTAAAAATGGAGCTTGCGCTGGCAGAGCTGCAAAATGTTGCTCAGAGTGATGGGTCCAAGACCCAGATTGGGCTATTGGCATTTGTCCTGACTTATAAATCAATGCTATAAGCTGAGAAAATAGTGAAAATCTTTCAAACTAAAGCGGAGCAAGAGACAGATAATTCCACTAGGCAAAAAGTTCATAACATAGAACGTAACTGTAGGGTTTCAGCCCCAAACATCAGAGAAATATTAGGCTATCTACAAGTAATACTTCAAAATCTAGATTGGAATAGCATACCAGCATTGTTCCACTCGAAGCTTCAGTTCTCCCATCAAACTCAGAAAGAACATCAAAAGCATGCAGCTTCCAATCCAAGGTTTGAGTAACGACAACACTTGCCAAGCAAACATTGGCATGCACCTATTACAAAAATCAACAATCAACCACAGTCTGCACATCATGGACAAAGGGGAAACAGTTGTATTGGGTATAAATTATATTGAAAAGAGAAGAGAGGACAATGACAAGAAATATGAAGTAAAAAATATTTCAATGTTCTTTAAAAAGAAGGAAAAAAAAAAGAAAAAAAGAGGAGAACCTTACAATATTTAGAAGTCCAAATAAAGTATTAGCTCATGTATTCACAAAATTCTGTTTTCCTTTGCAGTCTCATAACAGAAATGAACAAACGATAAATTGTTCTCCCTGATCAAAGCCTTTATTATTAATAATAATCCAATGCTTGTGTTTCACGCATTGGTTAAAAAACTATGTTTCCAATCCAGCTAGATAAAATCCAGAATGCCAGTGAACAAAAAGCACAACACCCTTTTAATAAAGAGGTGCTTTGTTAGCAGGTTTTCATCGGAATTAAGACTTTCAAGGTTAAACAAGATGCACAACCCCTTTTAATGAAAAAATGTTTTTAGCAGGTTTTCAGCTGAATGAGGGCTTCCAAGGCTAAACAAAAATCAAGAAACAGTCATTCTATTGAGGTCTGTCCCTATATGACATATTTTCCGTCAACATGCAATTGCTCCTATTAATCGAAAGAGATAACCAAATAGTGAAAAGAAAGAACAAGATACAATGGCAAGATTATGGACAAACTGCTAAAAGTCGTAGTCATCGTGCTAAAAGCATCATCCGATAAAATATCACATCTTATAGAGGATGCATTAGTTTAGTGAAGATTTGCATGGACTAAATTTTCAATGGTATTGTCAAATCTTCTCATCAGCTGGCTCCTTGTCATTCAAATGAATGCATTTCACAATAGCATTTTTGCGACATCTTCTCACTTTCTACAAACTTCTTTCCCATCTAAAGAACAAGCACAAATCTAACAACATGCCAATTAACCTGAGTTATGGCAAAACCCTCACCCATAATCACTCTAGCTAAAAAGTAGGCATCAAATTAGAGGGTTCATACCATGTTAACAATCCAACATATCACTTTTTTGAGGATGAACTTAGTCTATTGATCAGACACTCCTATCAATGATGAAATAATGTACTTTGCATAGATTCAATTATCAACAAAAAATAGTCTCTGTTAGAATATTAGATATATTACTATAATTTTACAAGATATTAAATTATGTTAGAATATCCTCATTTCATACTTAAGAATAATTAGTTAGATATGATGTTTCCTAGTTATCTTATTTTCTATTGTAGTCTTTTCATATCTTATACTAGACTACTCTACAAATAAAGAGTGTATTCATCAATAATAACATCGTGTTCTTCTTTTTTATTTTATTTCATAGCATGTGCATCGGAGCCATCGTTTCTGGCCTAACCTATTTTGCTTCCGCTAGCCGATGGGTGGTGGCATCGACCACCCATTGGACCGCAATACAAACTACCACTGCTGCTTTCTATTTACTATTATTGTTGTTGCTTATCTAATGATGCAGCTCCGAAGTGTTTCTTATATACTGATGTGTCTTCGAAGTGTTTCTTATCCATTGTTGTGCCTTTGAAGTGTTTCTAATCTACTGTTGTAGTTTTGAAGTGTTTCTTACCTACTGTCATGGCTTTGGAGTGTTTTTCATCTATCGTTGTGGCTTCGGAGTATTTCTCATACACTTTTGTGGTTTCGGAGCGTTTCTTATCTACTATTGTGGCTTTGGATTGTTCCTCATCTATTGTTGTGGTTTCGAAGTGTTTCTTATCTACTATTATGGCTTTGGAGTGTTTATTGCCTACTATTATAGCTTCTTACGGGGAGTGTTTTTTATCCACTGTTGTGGCTTCATCACAAATTGAAGATACTTCAACTTGAGGGGGAGCATTAGAAAATTAGATATATTATGATTTTACTAGATATTATGTTATTTTAGAATATTCTTATCATACTTTCAAATAATTAATTAGATATTCTATTTTTTAATTGTCTTATTTTCTATCGAAATCTTTTCATATCTTGTACTTGACTATAAATAGAGTGTTTTCATATTTACTGTTGTGGCTTCAGAGTGTTTCTTATCTACTGTTGTGCCTTCGGAGTGTTTCTTATCTACTATTGTGGCTTCGGACTCTTCCTTATCTATTGTTGTGACTTCGAAGTGTTTCTTATCTACTGTTATAGTTTTGGAGTGTTTTTTGTCTACTGTTGTGGCTTCTTACGCGGAGTGTTTCTTATCTATTTTTGTGGCTTCATAACAAATTGAAGATACTTCAACTTGAGGAGGAGCGTTAGAAAATTAGATGTATTATGATTTCACTAGATATTATGTTATATTAGAATATTCTCATCATACTTTAAAATAATTAATTAGATAATATATTTTCTAATTGTCTTATTTCCTATTGTAATCTTTTCATATCTTATACTTGACTACTCGATAAATAGAGTATATCCACATCAATAATAACATCGTATTCTTCTCTTCTATTTTATTTTATAATAGTCTCTCTGTTTTAGAGGTAAGGCTTATAAATCATCCTCCCCAGAACCCACCCTAAACGAGAACCTTTAGCTCTAGATAAGTTGGCTTGAGTGGTACGGAGTAAATATTCTATATACTCTAAGAAACCTCAAAATCAAAAATCAAAATCCCAGATGCAACACTTAAGTTTACAAATGCAGTGCATCTTGAAGGGCCCAAACATTAAGTAACAGCATCTTATATCCTCCCCTTAAAAATTTCCTGGAGTTACCAAAAGTAACACTACCAAACATGATAGGGAAAAAATCATCCTGAACACAAAAGTAACAGACTAGAAAACATAACAAGCTTCAAAAAGTTATACACTTCTCTTACACAATCAATGATCCAGGGAATTTTTAAAAAGAGGACAATAAATAGCCATGAGAAGTCTTACAAGCTTGCAGTCATTATTAAGAAAGCTCACAGCCTTTGCAATCTGGTGCAAGCCCCATGCATAATACTCATCCCTGCAATAAGAAAGGTACAAAAACTGAAACTAGAGTTTGTTCATCTCTTTTGCCAAGAGATTACCCAACCTGCAGTTTATTCACCTTTTCAACCACATCACATCAATGTGGCATAACATAATCACATAGTTGGAGTCTTGGAGCAAACACATAACCCTTCAACTTATCCTCGCTAAAAGAAACCAAAGCACTCTTACACCATTTTATTACTCCTTACTCCTTGGACTATTGCCTAATAGATCTCCCATTACCACGAATTTTAAATTTGGCTGGCATCTTTTGCCCTTTTTTAAAAAAACAAATGACTAGAAAAAAATACCAACATACTCAGATAACGCTAAGCTAAAAAATTATAGAATTATGTCAATGGAAGTGAATGCCAAATCAAGGCCAATGCTCGGATGTTGACCGATTAACTTCGTGATATGGCAGACATATCACTTCTACAAATACTAGGTTTTGCATGGTTGATATTTCATATCACTCAACTCAAATACAACAAGAGCTTTTAAATCACCATCAGAGTATCAATGATGTACTTTTCTGCCACCATTGGTCTCCATCTTGCTCCACCTTTCACAGGCAACAGATTTCGTGCTTATACTCCCACTAAGACTTGGATTCTCACAGGTTGATCAATCAAATCCAAAACATATCTCCTAAGAATTAAACGCAAGCCCGTTTCCAACCAGTTACCCACATGCAAAGAACTTCACTCCAACCAGTTAAATCCATCTTCTATCTAACCATTACTTACCGAGTTATTGCTGTGATGTAAAGCCAATACAAGATGTAAAATATTTCCAAGAAAAGGCCTCAGTTTAATGACATGACATATGATATGATATGATGCTTCATTAATAATGATGAAAATTCGAAAGAGATCTCCCAATGAATTATAGATAAAGACATGGCATTTAAAGATGAATCTATTTAAAAAGAGCGGGGAAACTGTTGTTGGGTTGGAGGGAAGAAAAAGAGAGAGATTGAAAGGTCCCAATACCTCTGTTTACCATCTAAACCCAACTCCTTGATCTTTTCTGATAGTGGCATTACTGGCTCGGTAACCATATATATTGTTACCTTTGTCATGGCTCCATCAACGATCTCAACCTCGGTACTGTTAAGAAATGACAAGATATTGGGATGTCTGACCTATAAAAAAAAGAGAGAAAAAAAGAAAAAGAAAAAGAAAGAAAGATAATTTGTAAAAAGGGAAACAAGATTCATTGATATCCAAAAAAGCCACGTCAGTAGGTAAATGAAGCACAAGAATGCATCATCTAATCTCATCATACAGTGCATTATTTGGCAAAAATTATGCAAAGTCTTCTCAATTCTTTTGAGAGATACTTTGAAATGGAAAGAGTACAATCAACCTGACATTATCAGGTTGATCTGCTGACAAGTTTCACGGTCGCTGAGTTCTTCAAGCCAAAAGAAAGAGCGGAAATGTCACTAATACTCAAAACATTTCTCCTGATCACCTCTATAATGAAATTGGTTCGCTAGCAAATTTTAGTCTGATCCACATTCAAAATCAAGTAACTACATTTCAAGCAAAAGCTAGATAGTAACCTACAGTTTCAGAACTAGGTTCCAAAATGCCATGGAATAAGCACACAAAGCTATAAACATGCATTCAAATGTAATGTATTGAACTTCCTCAAACAACATAAAAAAGCAAAAAAGGTTTCAGTTCTGAATGTGCAAGAAATAAGTCCGATTTAGATGGGAAAGAGTTGTTGATAAGTACACAAAATGCACATTGAAGATTGATTCTTTTGCATAGACAAGAAAAGAGCTTCACAAAAAAGTACATTTGTAATAGAGAGTTGCAACATACAGTGCGAAGACGCTTCACTCCATTGCGACCAGCAGCTAAATGTCCATCCTGAGCACTACTTCCTGAGAGAGAAAATATTGACACGGGAGATCCATCTTCCTGAAGAACAAATCAGAATGAAGCCTTCAAGAAGAAGCTGTTATAAAGAAATAGGGTACAATTTTCAAAGCATTTCCACACAACTACTCCACTTGCATGGCATAGACAGGATATATATGTACTAGGAGTACTTCATCTTCAAGCATACTGCATGTGAATAGTCGATTGAATTCCTACACTTCAGTGTGTTTCTACACAAGTCAAGTGAGCCAAGCTTCCTCTCCACATCAGTATCTGACGATGAAACTCGTTTTAGGCTATTCTGATTCTCACTCCAGGATAGGGCAAAGACTTGCCTCAACTCGGTAAACAAAGGAAAGCCAGGTAGGGAGGTCTTTTAAACAATTGAAGATAGACTTCTGGACTGTTTATTCAAAAATTTTAAAAATCAAGGCAAATGTGGCCCCTTATATCAAAGGGGCCTGAACCAACATGAGGAATACCCACTGCAGTAGTGTTTACGTGTCAAGCCTGCTGGCAGGTGGCAGCCACAACATATTAACATAAAAAATGAAACAAAAGGGAAAGAAGGAGCAGAGAAAGAAACAAAGATAGCTTAAAATGAGGTGGTATATGAAAGGACATGGAAAAATGGCAACTCATACTCTGTGATGGAAGATTTTGATTGTATTACAAGAGATGAGAACGGTAAACCTACATGATGACAATGCCGATGATAGGATAAATCACAATAAAACAATAGAAAGGGTTGGACTCCAACCAAATAAAGACAAAGAGAGTGAGACTGAGACATGTGCTGGAATGAACGACTAATGTAAAGACCAGCTAGTTCACTTGTGAGGAAATTCAAAGCTATAGAAGAAGCAAATTTGAAAGGATTAGAAAAGATCAAACAAAATCACAAAGTGCCTACACTAACAGAGTTTTCAAGCACATACTGACATAAAGCATCCCAACCAACTGAATAAACGGCATGATCAATAACCGATCCTTATATGCAGCACCACTATATGGAGAACCCATAGCTTGATATAGTTTGGCTGATGAAATTCACACTATTGTTATCACATTTGATGCATCAAACACGTAGATATTAAAGCTATTAATATCACCCTCTAATCAACCACATCTATTAAAGCCCCAGGGTTCCAACTCAAAACCAATAGCCAACGAGTGAAGTAACCCAAGATCAAATACGTAGATATCTTGAGCTTTCAAATCTCAATGTGGGTTTTATATTCTCAACAGCATCCTCAAATACCACCCTCTAATGAACCACGAATCAGCTCCATCAACCACAATCCCATCCTAATCAGAGAACAGCATATGAACACTAAGACCAACGCAACCTAATCTGAAAGAAACCCAGATGACCAAAACCTGACCACAGCAAATTCCAGAAATCTACCTTGGAGGTGCCGCGATGGTGAGTCCAAGATCCCCAAGCAGAAGAATAAGGCTCCCCGATATTGTACGGCAGATCCTTCACGCCTGAACCAGATCCAGCAACCACGCCTCTCAAGAACTTGAACATCGTTGTCGAATATTGCGATCTGGGTTGAGCGCGAATCGGGGTATTGATCTATGAGGGAATGAATCGAGTGACGAGGTGAAATGGGTGGAGGATTTGAAGGGAATAATGGGAGAGCGAGGTGAAGATTGAGAGGGGAAAGGTGCGGGTTTCGCTTTTCGGGGATTCACTGATCTTCTCAGTGAAATCAATGTTCCATAAACTTCGTCGTCGCGGTTACTTTGGGGCGTTTTTCGTTGTTTTATTTAATTGGATGTCCCATATGATCTTTAGATTTTATTGGTCATTTCACAAATAAATATTTGTTATACTGTTGAGTAGGGAAGGATCCCCAACTCTCACCCAATTGACACTCCAAAAAGTAACATAATATGAATATTTTTGTTGATTTCACTAGATATCCAATAATTATAAAATAAATACGATAAAATTAAAGGATTGATATCCAACAATAATATGGAATATTTTTGATAAAATAAATAAAAAACTGTGTGTGAGTGTGGGAATGACCTCGACATAATGAAATTTTATCTTGATATTAGCTACCTCCTAAAATTATTTTAATAACATCAAACAATCATTTACTTTCCCCAACTTGTGACAGATATATTGTTTCTCAACATCTTCACCACCTTGTATTGAATAGTCGTCCGTCTTGATGGGATCAACACTTACTCCTACTTGTACACTAGTTTAGTTTAATTAGGAGTTGAGTAAAATGCATTTTAATTCTAGAAAAATTTACTGAAAAATACAAAAAGGTGAAAATAATCCCAAAATCATACATACGAAATTAAAAATACAAAAACATACAAAAGCAAAAAAAAAACCCGAACGCGCTCTGATTCTCCCACTCACCAAAAACCGACCACGTTCTGTTTCATTTCTCTCCAACCCCAATTTCTCCCGGTTCGATCGAAGCAGAGAACAGAGGTTAGCTTTTGGATTTGTCGCGTACCATCGAATGCGCTCTGATTCTCCTAAAAACTTCCAACGTCGCTCTGATTCTTCTCAAATTTGGGTTCTTGAGATTGGTGAGGAGATCATTTCTAAACTCGAATTCGTCTCCATTTAGGAATGTATTTTTGGTTTGATTGTTCATGTTGTTTGCATGAAAATATAGGGTTGATGTTGTGCTTGGGGGCTGTGTTTTTGGGAACCTGATTCCTATTTTTGAAGTGGATTTTTTCCCTTTTTTTTTGTTTTGGAAACCTTAGCTTATTGTAGTGTAACATGCATTTTTGCGAAAATTAGCTCAGACGCTCTCTTTGGAAATTACATTGTAACACCGCGGTCAAATCCTTTACTGCAACGTCCCGCCCAAATTCTTACTATCGGGTCGTCACCAAGAACCGGTCTCCAAGCTGACAACTGGTCCCATAAACCAACACTCGTCCTTTCAGTGCGCTTTGGTCTCAATCGCGCACGCCCTGGGAAACTTCCCAGGAGGTCACCTACATTACTCCACGTTAAGCACGCTTAACTACGGAGTTCTAAAGTGATGGGCTACCTGTAATACCCCAAGGAAATGCTTAAATGGTTTGATTGTACTACCTATACCAACAAGGTGCACCTTGTTTTTCGGTAGCCCATCACTTTAGAACTCCGCAGTTAAGCGTGCTTAATGTGGAGTAATATTGGGATGGGTGACCTCCTGCGAAGTTTCTCAAGGTGTGTGCAAGTGAGGCCAAAGCGCACTGAAAGGACTAGTGTTGGTCTGTGGGGACAGTTGTCAACCTGACGAGCGCTTCTTGGTGACGACCCGATAGCAAGGATAGGCCTGGGCGTTACAGTATAGTATCAGAGTAACCCTGCGATCGCGTGCTAAACCGGTGGACAAGAGGTCTAGGTTAGCCGCCTAGTAGGGGAATGTTCTGGGGCTGTGTATCGTGCTTGAAATCGCAATGGGGGCATTGCGTTCTTTAAGTGGGGGTGTATGCAATACCCCAAGGAAATACTTAAATGGTTTGATTGGACTACCTATACCAACAAGGCGCACCTTCCTTTTCGATAGCCAATCACTTTAGAACTCCGCAGTTAAGCGTGCTTAATGTGGAGTAATGTTGGGATGGGTGACCTCCTGCGAAGTTTCCCAGGGTGTGTGCGAGTGAGGCCAAAGCGCACTGAAAGGACTAGTGTTGGTCTGTGGGGCCAGTTGTCAGCCTGGCGAGCGGTTCTTGGTGACGACCCGGTAGTAAGGATTTGGCCGGGGCGTTACATTACCGAAAAGAAAGATGCACCTTACTGGTATAGGTAGTACTATCAATCCATTTAAGCATTTATTTGGGGTATTACATATACCCCCACTTAAAAAACGCAACGTCCTCGTTGCGACTTCAAGCACGACATACAGTCCCAGAACCTTCCCCTGCTAGGCGGTTGACCTGGATCTCTTGTCCACAGGTCCAGCACGCGGTCGCAGGGTTGCTCTGATACCAACCTGTAACGTTCCGAGTTTTTCAATCTTTTTCTAGAAAACCCATGTAGCATTACTGTCGCCAGGGTCCTACATATCCTAGCCAGGCAATTCAACTTAACAGGGTTTTGAATAAGTACTAAATTATTTTATACTTAAAACATCATCATACTAAGTCCACAAGTTTACTTAAACATTATATAGATACATGACGGAATCTTAAAATACTGTCTCAAACATATTTATTAGAAACATGATCATAACTTAATCAATATCCATCTTCATTTCTTGCACCTGGAAAGAAAGAAAAATAGAGAAACAAAAGAAATGCAACGCCGTGAGCTATACGAGCTCAGTAACGTGCCGGTCCCCTTCTCAGGGAAGCACGAAAAGAGAAGAAGGGAAAATAATCTGTCCTGAGACCACAACAAATATAGTCTTGCAATTAACATTCATGACAGACCACAAATACCCTCTTATTAACACTGTGACATTGGCCAAACATTTAAATCCATAGCTTCTTCTGGAAGTTTAAAGTGTGGGGTCACTCGAAATAGGGGATCAACCTGTAACGACGCCCAAGGGTCTTCTGCAGCGAG
Organism: Drosera spatulata; assembly: GCA_035668315.1. Taxonomy (NCBI): domain Eukaryota; kingdom Viridiplantae; phylum Streptophyta; class Magnoliopsida; order Caryophyllales; family Droseraceae; genus Drosera; species Drosera spatulata. The sequence continues at coordinate 10,401 of JAOVYX010003755.1, forward strand.
ATGCCCCACAACCTGATAACCTCATAGGGTTATCTACGCGTATAAGATGATTAGTCGCAACTACTCATCCTTGTACACTTTAACCTGACATCTTCCCCAAGTCACAGTGTAACAACTCAATAGGATTAACAATCTCGGTGTTTAACCTCACCTCTCATGAATTCATTCCTACTTTCCATGTTCATCTTTAATATGACATCATTTGTAGAATTAACTTGTATTAACCCTAACCTTTTGTTCATTATCGCATGCCAAACGTTGTAAACCTAGCACTTGTCTTTATTACATTCATATATATATATATATATATATATCGTACAGGGTTAACGGAGAAAAACCTACCCAAACCCTAACATTAGGAC
>JAOVYX010003756.1:0-10762 GCA_035668315.1 Drosera spatulata
GCAGCATTAAAATGAACGAATCACGTAAGACTCAGCTGTATCATTCTGATAAGCATCTCAACTCCCAAGACAGACACACCACACAGCCATGCAAGCAGCACACTCGAGCCATGACATTAACTAAATAGAACCGTTTGAAGCCTAAAAAAGTGCATTTTCTATTTCACTTATATTGGAAGAACAGTACATGAAAATTTATTAAAAAGTCAAAAATAAACTATAAAATTCGAGCTTGATCAAAGGTTAGTAAGAGCGATTCATACTTCAGGAAAATGGTCAACTAGGCAACCAATGCAGGTAATTCCTCTAACATCATTGATTCTGTATGTATGCCTTTCCACAATGCAGCCACAATGAATCGACTGCACAAGTAAACACGTAGCAGCAAATGCAATGAGAAAAAGGCATGTATCAACAAAAACTGGGCCACAAGAAATAATAAGGAAGAAGGCAAATTTTGAACCTCAACTTGCCACATTCAATGCAATCACGCCAGCCACTTTCTTGCTTATGGAAGCTCAGGCAAAATCTGTTGTCTCCGAAGGCGGTACTGCATGTGCCATGAAGAAGTGAGAGTGCCAAGGCAAAAATATTTATTATCTTTCCTTATGAAGCAATGTTGCTGGCCCAAGGACGACATTAACATGACAGTTGAAATAGCCACATAAAAATCGAGGCATTGCAGGTAATAGTCAACCCAACAGTCCATGTGTGAGATATAGAAGTTAAAAATATGGAAATAGTAAGGTTAATCTATAACGCTTTATAAATAACAAAAAATAATGGTAAATTGAGGTTCGCTAGATGATAAAATGACAGAGTGATTGCAAAAATACAGACCTAAACACTGATTGAGTAGGATTGCAAAAAGATCTAAAAATACCCCATTCTGCATAAGTTGGACGGCCAAAAATGCTGGATTTTCTTACTTGGCACCATCTATCAAAGAAACATATTTTTACAACCTTGGAGGAATATAGATGACATTTTAGTTATATTTTACGATCTTGATTGAGGGAGAAAATATATACAGACAGTTTCAAGTTATGCCGAATTATTTCACTATAGATCCCATTGTTTTACATATGCTATTGGATTTACTATGTTATATGTAGTATCTTCATTGGCTAGACTGAGTCGATCAACGTGAAAAGCATAAGTGCAAAAGACTTCTTGTAGCAGGATGCCTACGCTCTTGAATGGCAAGTCCATTGTTACATCACATCAATTTTTTTTGTTTTCATTCCAAATCCATTGTCCTTTAATGGAGTCAGATTTTCCAAGATCCTTTATTCCTAAATTTGCTTTTCATTCAGACCTTACCAACAATCTTAACTAACTGCATTCTGTAAAACTTAAATTCCTGTAATGTTGGGGTATGAGCATGCTCGCAGCTAACACATATGGTGTGTTGCCCTTTGACAAGTAAAATAGATTTTCTTTTGTCTTGTATGGTAAATTTACTCATGTTACCATGAAGTACATGAGGTCAACATGGGTTTGTTCATCAATAAGTTATCGTTCTACAACCATGTGATCAGAAGTTAGACTCCCGCATATATGAAACGTACAAAACCTTTCATCGACACATTGGAGATCAACAACCAACTTTGGTTATTGAACAGATGAGTTAATAATCTTTGGAGTTGGTATTTCTATCTTTTGTGAGTAAAACTCCAACTCTTTTGAACTTACCGATTGTGTTCATATTCGCACCGAGTTGGCTCAACAAGGAATAGTGATCTTCAATTATGTTTCCATTAGGGTAAGAACATACTCATCTACGGCCAACCATCCATAGATCCAAAACTTTGGCATTGTTATCCAACCATATATGATGAATTATATGGCAAAAACTAATTGATAAAGTTAACTACTCTGGGGTTATATTTGTCACACTAATCTGGTCATAGCTAGTTTTCTGCATTTAAGACAACAAGGCTAAGTTCGCATGAGAACCTTCACCGTGTGCCGGAAATAAAACATTACAGACAAGAAAAATGTCAGGAAGGAAGAAAGTAGCAAGAGAGGTTGATTTGGTATTCACAGAGTGGAGATAATAGGGAATTGGGGGTTCCCTAGCAGTAGTTTGGCTCTAAATATGCATAGGAGACATTTTAAATTTTATGGTGCGCCTACAGCTCCTGATCCTAAAAACCGATGCAATATTCTCATTCAACCAACTTTCTCATGGTTAGTTACCTAGTAGGAAGTATTTCTCTGCGACCATACAAAGCTAGCTGAAGATCCTTTAAGAATAAGAAACTACTTGCACATCGTAGTTTAGTATCAGAAAACAAAAGAATAATCAAACCACTAAAACTAGACCTTGGAAGTGTTATGAATCAACAGATGAGATTAGAGCAATCCTTTGACACTTGGAGCAGAACCTAAAGATATCTCCTGAATCTACGATGTTCAACTCTAATGAGTAACGATAAAGGCGAGGGGGCAAAAATCATAACGAAAGAGGGATTTTGATATATTTCTCAACTGCAAGCTTCCATTCAATTAGCCATTTTTACACCATTTGTGGACTAGCATGAAAACAAGCACTTCATGGAGAAGGATTATAGTAAACAACGTCCATAATACATAAGCTAGCAACTACATCTGAAAATAACTTTATAAATGAGTCCGGCAAGAAATAACATAAGCTTTTTGCTTTTTGGAAAAAAAAAATGATAAAAAGATGAAGGACTGAATTCACGAAGGCACAAACTAGTGCTACCGTAAATCCAGAGGTCACAAATTACATTCTGCAAAATTCTATCAACAAATCCATCCAACGAAAAAATCAACTCAATTCAACTAAGAGGAGAACAAATTATTGGATAAAGAGGGGTGGTGGTGGAGTAAAGAGATTAAAGATAAGATAAAGTATAAGAAAAAATGTTACAAGGCTCTATTTAAATGTTATAGTGATTAAAATTTGGAGAAGTATAGATGCGTAAAAAAAGAAGCTAAATATGCGAAGAATAAATCGTATGAGAAATTATATGAAAGGCTGAACACAAAAGAGGGGGGAAAAGAAGTCTTTAAGTTAGTTAGATCAAAAGACAGAAAAACTAAGGATTTAGGTCATGTAAAGTGTGTTAAGGACAATGCCGAGCATATTCTTACGGCTGATGAGGACATTAAAGAAAGATAGAGAGAGTATTTTGACAATCTCTTTAATTACACTAGGGAAGTGCCCTTGAATGAAACAAGTGGGAATGCAGATGTGATGAAGAACCGATGTTATTTTCGTCGCATTAGGACAAGTTAAGGAGGTTTTAAAGCGGATGATCTCAAGAAAGTCTATGGGTCCACATGAAATTCCGATCGAAACTTGAAAATGTCTTGGGATAGAAGGGGTTAATTGGTTGACAAAACTCTTCAATAGAATTTTGATAGATAAAAAGATGCCTGACGAGTGGAAAAGGAGTACTTTGATTCCCATATACAAAAACAAAGGAGATATTCAAAACTACTTCAATTACAGAGGAATCAAACTTATGAGTCACAGTATAAAATTATGGGAGAAAGCGATAGAGAAAAAGTTAAGAAAAACTACAGGGGTAACTGAGAATCAGTTTGGTTTCATGCCTGATAGGTCAATCATGAAAGCTATTTACCTTTTGCGATGTGTAATGGAACGTTTTAGGATAGAGAAGAAGAATTTACATATGGTTTTTGTCGACAAAAGACGTACAATTCTGTTCCAAGAGAAGTGATTTGGGAAACTTTAGAAAAGAAAGGAGTGACGAGTAGGTATATCGAGATTGTGAAAGACATGTATGAAGAACCCGCTACATGTATGCGAACCTATGTTGGTGAAATGACTACTATTCCTATTAAAGTAGGTTTATACTAAGAATCAGCTTTGAGCTCATACCTTTTCGTCTTAGTAATAGATGATCTTACTAGGCATATATAAGATGAACTACTATGGTGCTTATTTTTCGCTGATGATATTGCTCTGATGGACGATACGAAAGAAGAGGTGAATGAAAAACTTGAGACTTGAAGGGAGGCGTTGGAAAGTAAGGGGTTAAGGATCAGTAGAACCAAGACAGAATATATGAAATGTGTCTTTAATGAGAATAGTCAAACAAATAGTGAGAATGTATTGTTGGGAATAGAGTCTCTCCCTAAAACGGGTTCTTTCAAATATTTAGGTTCGATGTTACATAAGAATGGAGAAATTGATGCAGATATTGATTATAGGATTAAAACAGGATAGCTGAAATGAAAGGACACTTCAGGGGTGCTATGTGATCCTAAAATACCTATCAAGTTAAAAGGAAAGATTTACAAGATAGCTATTCCACCAACGATACTGTATGGGTTAGAATATTGCGCAATTAAGTGTCAACATGTATAGAAGATGAGTGTAAACGAGATGAAAATATTAATATGGATGTGTGGACATACAAGAATAGATAGGATACAAAATGAAGTTATCAGACAGAAATTTGGTGTGACTCCAGTAGAAGATAAGATGAGGGAGCCATGACTAAGATGGTATGGTCATGTGAAACGCAGACCAGTCACAAATTCTGTTGGGAGATATGAAGCTTGAGAGTTAGCACATGTCAAGAGAGGACGAGAGAGACCTAGAAAGATCATGAGAGAAACCTTGAAATATGATATGGCCTATCATAATCTTACAGAAGATGATGTACATAACAGATTGGAATGACGCCGTCGTATTCATATAACCGACCCCACTTGATGGGATAAAGACTTGATTTGTTGTTGTTGTTATTTATTACAAAGCAAAGCAAAACCCCCATCACGAAGACACCATCCATCATGAAGATTAGTCAGCCATTTACAACAAAAATGGCAGATTTTTTCAATGGATGAGGATCCCATGGAAGCTGAATTGCTGGATATGAAAGCAGAATTAGAGACACAAAAAAGAAAACCACAGCAGAGAAACAGAGGAACACAAACAAAGGCGTAAGAAACAGAACCAGAGATAAAAGACATAACTAAAAAGTAATACAAGCATGAAACATGATTTAGAAAAAGGCTACATAACCACGTGGAAGTACCACCACAAGAGGCAGATTTTCCATCAAAATTCAAGTCAGAAATAAAATTTACCCTATATTAGTGTAGAAAGAAAAAGAATCGCAGGGAATAGCATGACTTGAAGTCATTAACAAAATCTCAGGCTTTTAAAACAATTAATGAGACAGCAATAGCGGTCCTTATGGATATGCACCTTGTGTAATGAAAAAGAACTTTAATAAGGCGAGGGTTTAATTTTTAAGCTCAAAACTAAAAGTCGGAGATTGATATTAAAAAGTTATGAATACAGCATATTCAATCCAATCAAAATCTCCTAAAAATGTGACATAAGAACATAACGAGTGATCAAACAGACCTCAACCTTGATCAGGTACAGAATGAAAAAAAATGTATCTAGTTGAAACAAGATCCAGATTGCCATGTCACTCATCTCAGGATTCTCGGAAAACTTAGAAGAAACACCGACAACACATGCAAAACCGTCAACCAAAATCAAAATTTACCCGATTATGGTTAATGAAGGTCTCACCAAATTTTAGAGTTAGATTGTTCTAACACATCATATTAATCTAATTTATGAACTACAGGAGTGTCTCATTCATGATAGGTTTTGCATAAAGACAATTTCATGCCAGGAGAAACATATCCATAACCAGAACTTAGTGCTTAAAAAACGGATATGCCATCTACAGTATTAAATAAGGCAATACAACAATAAACATCAAGGTACACCATAATAGAAAAGGATATAAATGGGCAAAAATAAGTTACCAATAACTTGTTTAGGATGGGAAGCTCCATAATATCTCAAACAAGTTAGCAGAACAATCGATACACAGAAAGCAAACGTCATTGCTTTGTTCATTCTTGGTCAGTCATGGCCTTCAAGGTTTTGCAAGGAGCAGCATGTCATCCTGCAAAGGACAATGGCAAATTGAATCACGTTAATATAAATTCAGACATTGAGAGAAATTTCTCAGTTATCTATGCTACATTTTAACTAAAAATACTCTAATCACATAGCATGAGTTTTGAGTGATAACACAAAATGATAGGTTGCCGTAAAATAGAAAGCTATTACTAAGCACCTTTTGTCAGCTTGAGATTTTGGGTGAGATCATTCGTTAACATTGTGTACTGCGAACAGCGCAAAGGCAGAAACTTCGCCCTTGCACAGAAGAGGGACAGGTAAATGTGACACGAAAACATCCAACGTATAGATAATTACTAGATACTGTAAGCCCTTTTACTACATGCTATGAGTAACCTTCTACGAACTGGACCTTGCATACTGCACAATAAAATACCAGTAACAATGAATCTCTAATGATTCAATTAAAGCATGTTAGTTATGACCCCCGCATATATGAAACATACAAACCCTTTCTTGCCTTTCGGATCAATATACATACAGATAAAAACAGAGTTCTCAAATAAAACTAGAGAAATTCATAATCCTAAGGCAACATATAAGGCAAATGCAAAAACCAACAACACATAATCCCATCAAATACAAGATCTCTGGGATGAAGGAAATATTATTTTGATTCTTAAACACATCAAAATTAGGGATCAATTATTATCAACCAATGTGACGGTTAGTTTTTCGCTAGTCGACTATGAGCAAGAAGAATACCTATAAAAGTACACAAAAGATCAATTACTATAACAAATCCAATGATGAGAAACCATGCTGATGAGATAAAACTTGCATCAATCGTTGAGAAACTTTATTATTTAATGAGAAAACTCAATAATAATGAGTTCGATATTAGGTTTTCATTATAATGTGGTTATACTTAAAAAAAATTTGACGTAATAATGAGGTATTTCTTAACAGAGTAGTAAGAAGGGTTGGGTTTACGATCTCAAAAAACAATCTTTTTGAACATCTTTATGTTTGATGAGATCATATACATATGTTTGTTTTTTTCAATTTGGATAACGATTTCTTAAAAAATGAGAAAATTGATATGAGAACTTTGGAGTGGAATCATCTACAGTGCTCCAATATGCTGTACGTTAAAATACTTCTCCACTCCATCAGCAAAAAAAATAAAAAACAAAACACAAAAAACACACACAACAACAACACTCGAGCAATATTGATAGAAAAAACTGCAGGTGATCTTGCTCAACTGTATCCCCTTCCATAGTCATGTCACTGTCCCAATTCATCCAAATAGTTTTCACCCAAGCCAATAATCTTTTAATGTAACGCTAATTTTTTTTTGGGTATGGCTTTACACAAAATTCTCTCAGACGAGTAAATCCGTCGGCGGACGGTGACCGGACACTCGCCGGAATCGAACCGCCTCAGGTGATCTTCCCCATCATTCTTCTCCTTCCTCATCTTCTTCTCTATCTTCCCATCTCATCCTTTTCCCGTCTCTTATTTTTCTCTGATTTGGATCCTTTGGCGCTGCGGCGGCATGAGTTTGTGTTTATGTTTGATTGTTGGATTGGGTGGTTGAAGGAGGTGGGGTTCATGGAACTCGTCTAGGGTTTTGGGAAAGGTATGGGTTCGGATCCATAATTGGTAACAGTATGTGATTGCAATTTTAGAACAATATATTATGTGGTTGGATTGGTTTCAGTTCTAGGAAAATATGTTGTTACATTTAGCTCAAGCTTGTCGAGAAGTTTTGTGGGTAATGTGTGAGAGTTGGGGGGATATCCCTGGAACTTCGAGGGAAGTAAGAGAGTAGCATATACTAGAATGCTCACCCGTGCAGCCAGCAATGCAGTAAATCAAAAGAAACATGTTAGACAGCCAAGGTCAATAGTTTGTTACACTTTAATTTAAGTTTTTGGTGAAGAGATGAGCTTGGTCTATATATGTATGCTACTCGGGCCCTCGGCATCCTTGGAGATTTAGGGAGGTTGATTGTGTATAATGACTCGATTCGTGCCAATGATTTCAATTCCTTCATTAGTTGCAACTTTTTTGCACTGGGTTTCAAACCCTAGACATGCATATTTTTGTGCCGTTTCAGTTTTTAGTTTTAATTTAGAGATGGGCAGAACAGGATGTCAGTGTTCTGCTAGAGAGTTTCCCACTTCTTAAACAAATCTGTGCAACTCAGGAAGAGTGCCTGATGCATTTGTCGTTATAATAAGTTTTTCCATGGTTGTCATTCTACTTGTACTCGAAAAAATTGAAGGGCTTATGATCGCGCTGTGGCTTTTGATCCTATTTGCAGCTTCTCTGGGGGCACTGTTTTGCCTGAAAGAAGTTCTGGAAAATTATTCTGGCTTGCGTACCCATCCTCCTGATCATCATGCATTTGAGCAGACAACCTTTTTCCCTTTTGAGGAGGGGTTTGTATGCCGCTGCTCACAATAGTCCAAGTGAAACAATAAAGAAAAAGATCGCTGAAAGAGAGAAGTTGAGAAAAGCAAAGAAGCTGAAGAAAAATGAACTCTTTGTTCAGGTTCCGGAATCTAGATCGTTTCTTGACACAGCCACTATGCCTATGATCCTGACAGCTGTTGGTGTTGCCGTTTTTGCCAAGCTCCTCATGATGGTATGACCTCTTTGTTATAAAGTTACATCTCACTCTTTAGCCTATAGTGACACAGAGGTCTAAATCATGATGAATTTATTGTTCCTATGAGCTGTTTCAATTAGTATCTTGTACCTTATGACTTATACACGAGCTTGACAAAAGTGAGAGGAATTTCTCTCCTTTAAGTACATTTTTAAAGCCAGCGGATTGGGAACTGAAGCATTCATGTTTTGTGTGTGTGCATGGATGGTCGTAAGTCTCTATGCCGTTCACACTTATGTGCAATTTTATGAAAGTTGATCTGTCTTTAGCCCGGAAGTGGATCATGTTACTATGGGTTGCAATTCGTAGTAGTTGTTATTTGTTAAACCCATCATGTAATTCCCTTGATGAAGATGCAAATGTCGCATGGTAAGTTGTCAATCCTCATTGTTTATTCGTGAAAACTATGTTTGGAATTTCAAAATAATAAAAACTTTGTTTGGAACAGTTTCTCCTGTTCTCCATTTGGTTCTGCACTTTGTTATAATAATCAATCAAATCATTTGTTTAATAGCTATTGAAATATAACCCTTTGTCTGTTACTATGTTGTTAGTATGACGACTCAAGATCGCAAGAGATGATCGAGCGTAAAATAAAGAATGCTCCTCCTGGTCAAGGAACTGTGAGGATGCTCTCTCGTGAGGAGTGGGAGGAAATTAGGGAAGTGAGGCCTAGAACCCCATTTGAGTCTAAGCTCGCTCGTCCAAGTGCAAAAATAAGAACGGGAGAACCGGTGAGTAAGGTAAGAGAGATAATTTCTGTCCCTTGACTTCGTTCTATGTTTATAAATCACATATGTTGATTGTTTCTACTTGCATTCGATTTTTTTTAGCTAGTTCAATTGTCTTTACTTTTGATCCTGATTAAGAAATCAAATTTCTTTTTACTCCGTGAACTATTGCAGGAAGATGTGAAGGATTGGACGATTGATGTTTTCATGGATGCTGTCACCCGTGTTGAAGACAGCGTGAGACATAGCCCCAGATGATGTTGCGAATCCCAACTGTTCTAACCAGTTTCTCAGAAAACAGATATCTAGACGGTGTATAAAACATCTTTTTGCTTACTTGAGACACAGGATACCGTATGGCGCCTGAAATCCTGTCCTGCTTGCAGACTTGCAGTCGTATTTCCACTCCAAGGTCCATGACACATATCTGTTGAGTATAAACGAACGGCGCTGCCAGTGGATTAACTTGTGCCTCATATCCCAGCATCTGATACTAAGATCCGGTTTAGGGCTGACCACCATGGAAGGCTTCGCCGGCGTGTTGCATGATGCGGTTACCCTTGGGTCTTCATCTAGAGTTGGATCCGCTCTTAAATATTTTTCTGCTGTTTGTCACCAGTTGTTTCGATAGGTAAACATCGAGCCTTGAGAAATATGTGCTGCCTGTAGACTTGGTTTGAGTTCCTTTGTTTGTTTCAGTTGAATGGCAAATACATTGTAATGTGGCATTCTCTCGGGAGAAATCTCATCAGTGTCTTGAGTTCATTTTTGCTAAATTGGACTTGTGCCCTGCCATTGTACACGATAACAACCTGATCATCTTATACTCAGATATCCTTTATATCATTATAAATGCTTTCATTTCGAACTTCAAACATCGTGTTCGGTGCCATTCCTGTGTTTACAAAGATAAGGGACACACATCTTGTAACATCCGAAAAGAGGGAAGAACATCAACTGATAGAACCATACTCCCAATAAAAGGAGGATACGCCAAAAAACCAATTGCAAATCCTATACAAAGATGTGATGAACTTCAAGATGTTTGACAACAGAAACAAAATTACCCTCTCCTCAGTCATGGCTATCCAATCTAAAGTAGCAAAAGGCAGACACTCCAAAGAGAGGAGGATGTCAGTTGAGAGTTCCACGAATGGCCTATTGATTTTCAATATCAGCTCTCGAGTCTCCTTGTACAAAACTCACAAACTACTTGGGAACTCAATCATACAATGTCTTAGCAGACTTGACTCTGATCTTTTTCATCTCGTACTTGGAAGCCTTTTCAAATAGCTTTTCGTTTTTTGATATGGCTTTAGCTTTGGCTTTCATCTTTCGTGCATTCTTTAACCTCTTCATTTGGACTCCCTTCACCTTCCTACAGTGAAAGCATCCATATCAGAACACTAAGGTGCATTTAAGCAACAGTCAGGCACTTCAGTTCTAGCACATCAGAAC
>JAOVYX010003758.1:0-10761 GCA_035668315.1 Drosera spatulata
TAAGCCAATACTTATTACAAACATTCCACATTAATCATTACACCTAAGATCTATAAATATCAATGATTGATCTAAGTAATTCAAAATGACTCAACCATTATCCCTATATTTCTGCTAATCTAAGCAATCCATCCTACTATCCAGTTTAGCTTTATCTATTTCTGAGAAATTAGTTTAGTTATCACCTTTTTAAGCACCCCCTATTCCTAGAGTAGTTATTACTTTAAGCTAGTTTAGTTGGACATTTTCGATTTCCATGTGGGTTCGACCCTTACTTCCACTACTGCTTTTATTCTATATTTATAGAGTGAAGGTGAATGCTCATAAATATTAATTTGACGTGTAAATGACAGCACGCATCAAAGATTCCGTATATAATTTTTTGGGAATAGTTTTGAAAAGGTGTAGGTTTGGATAATTTTCTGTTCATTTTAAGAATAAGTAAAATTGAAACATTTAATCTTTTTTGTTGTAACAGTAACAAGGAATATATTTTATAAATATATTTAAAACAAGGTTTGTACTTCGTCATACCGAAATTTTGATATGTTCTGATATCAAGTTAATAACACGTCATATTTATGATAAAAAATTTAATTTATTTCAATTGTATTGGCACTTTATTTTATTCTATTTATTTTTTTGCCAAATATTTCATTGATATCACACGTATTAAGAAAAAGACGACAACAACAATAAAACAACCCATGTTTTAACTCATTGTCACTTGAATAGATTAGTATAGAAATTAAGATTATCTTATAGTGGAACTACTTTGCTCAAAAATTAGAAATTCATATGATTAGTCATTGTTTTTTTCGAACATTGAAATGCATTGCTTAATGTTCATGCATTGCTATAAATACCAAAATATCATTATTATTTATTTAATATCACATCAACCCACCCCATCACTTTTTTTTCTTCTTTTTCTTTTTGTCACTCCTCTCGCTCAAAAGCATCAAAGGATAATTTAATCTTTATATCAAAAATCAACACACACATGAATTATCATGCCAAGTTAAATGGTTACAATTCTGTTGGGACAAATGAACTATTCAATATAAAGTTATCCGGATTGAATATAATTGAAAAGATTATAAAATTATATAAAATTACTTTAAAAAGATTAAAAAAATTTATATTATTGTAACATTTTCTAGCCTATGCCCTGGCCTATGTCGGACCCGTTCTTGACAATAGACTGTTTTTCTGACGATGAGGAATTTGAAGAGTATGAATTTTAGTTCTTTTATTAAGTTATTAAAAAACAGATTGAGGACTTGCATATACATACATACATACATACATACATACATATATATAAAGCTAATTTAGCTTTTTTTGATATCAAAGTTTGATTTTTTTGGTATCAAATTTGGTTGGTGATGCATTAATGACATAACTTATCCATAATTATCTATAATGACTCTTGATTTCTTTGTTCCATAATGACTTTTGTTTTTCTTGTACAAGCAAGTCCAATAATGACTTAAGCAAGCCCACACCTTTTCACCAGTAATAATGATCAAACTAATGATATCGTACAATGCCTCAAACAAGCCCACAACTTTAGCCAACAATGGTGATCAAATTAATAATATTGTGTCAGGACTTGTTTTCATATATAAGATTATGATGATATCGATAAAGGAAACTAATGAGCCAAAATTCGATACCTTTGACATGAAAGGATATTTTCAAACTATAATTTGACGTCGTAATAACTCAAAAACCACAACGCACAACTACCAGTTACGTCAAAACAATTGGAAAAATCACCTCTTTTTGTAATGGAAAAAACTCGACAAGAAAACCCAAAACAATACGAAAAAAAAAAAAAGCACCTCAAATGTTCATATACATTCACATGAATGTCACATAAAAATAATCAATCACATCACAAACATAAATCTTTCTATCAAACTTGTCTTAAAATTAAAAATTTAAAATAAAAAAACATAGTCAGGTTAAAAACTAATTTAAATAGAGCTCATTTATTGATGAAACCATGACAATGTATATAACATGCTATCTAGTGAATTAGTGAACCATTTCACCAATAAGTAATATGGGAAACAAAAATTGATTTAAAATCAATTAATATGATTCATTTTATATCATTAAAATAAAATTTTTAAGAAAAATTCTGTAACAGTGATTTTATAAAACGGAATATTTTATGAAATCATTTTAGTTTGAAATATCAATCATGTTGTTAATTGCTGATTTGAAATCAGTCCTCACAAACCGAAGTATAATAATCACCATTTCTTATACGCCGATTGATTATTGGTTTCACAAACATCTTACCCAAAATCATTTATCTTCTCCATGACTAGTGTCTTGTTCCCACTTTGACTTTCACAATAATCTCTATGCAGTCAGTGACGCTGGAAATGAACAAACCACATGTGCGCACACTATTTGTTCGGTCAAATGCCGAATTGAAGAAACCCCTCAATTGATTGAAGCAGATCAAAGAAAATGGCACAGTACTCGAAAAGACGATTATGAGGATGCGCTGGTTCTCAAATGGCAACGATAATTGAACTTAAACTTCCTCATGTTGCTCAAACAGTGTTTTTGGTTGTAACTATTCATTAATTATGTAAATGAGTTATCTTCTCGTTAAATGTTATGATCCAATATAAGGAAAGGTCGTTATGACTGAGTATTAAATCTATAATCTATATAAATAAGATAACATAAATAAGACAGTCTACATTTCGTTTTTCATATATCTAGTTTATGAGGGAAAACTAGTTTAGTGCTGTTGATGTTGCATCGATACAAATCTTGTTAAAAAATCTGATTTATAGATCAAACGATATACCAACAGACGTTAATGCAAAATATCACCATTTAGGGAACTCCAATGGGCTTGCTAAATAGGCTGATTTTGCTAAAACATACCTAGTATTCCATAAATGATTGCTCCAATGGTCAATGCATTTCACTAGGCAAATTTTGCATTTGTCAAACTATGTGCTAAATTTGACATGAAGAATAGCCATTGTTATTTTTTAGCCCAACAAGTTTTGGGCAAATCCAAACATGAAGGGAAAAAAAAAATCAATGAAACATAAATGGTAGTTTGATAACCATCCATTCAACGACATTGTCATAATATAACATGAATGCACTGAAATCATATAGATAAATTATAACAAAATTATACCGTCTATTATCAAAATATATATTGTTTTTGCTAAATATCACATGTACTATTGTACATGCTCCTAACGTATACATGATATTTTTGTTGCTGTAGTCATTTCTTGGCCAAGTCATGATCTTGGTACCTTTGGACACTAGCGCCCGTGTGGGACTATAATGCACCGATCACACATCATTAAATTCCTTGAAATTTTTACATACCCAGCAGTTTATTTGGGATTCCTGATCTGGATAGCATTTAATTTTCCAGATTCATGATTGGTTGGTGGATGGGTATGATTTTAATTCACCAACTGTGTGCATCTACTTGTGAACTGTCTTTCATCTTCCAAGTCCCTACAGTTTCCCACTTTCCACAAGTACTACATGTTACAAGATTCATGGAAAGACAATAAATTTTTCACCTTGGGATCTGTGCATGAACTTGATCAACCCCTCTTGTTTTTCTTCACATTTTTTGTTCATTGAACATTGATTGATGGGTTGATGTTCATTTTTGCATCATGATATATTCAGATTCGTAATTGCTTTTCTGATTTCAATATAATCTGAGAAGATTTTGTTGTTTGATTGGATTGGATTTGATTGGATTTGATTGATTGATTCATATGGGTACTTCAGTTTCTGTACTTTGGTTCTGTTGCCTTTTGTTTTTCTTTTGTGGGTTTTCATATGGTGGGCAAGAGGAGGATAGGATCTTGTACTTACCAGGACAACCAAATGGGGTGAACTTTGCACAGTATTCAGGTTATGTGACTGTGAATAAGGCTGCAGGGCGGGCACTGTTCTATTGGTTGACAGAGTCGCCGTCGGATTTGCGGTCTAGGCCGCTGGTCCTGTGGCTAAATGGAGGACCTGGTTGTTCCTCTATTGCCTATGGTGCTGCTGAGGAACTTGGACCATTGCATATTCTTCCTGATGGGAAGACCCTTTATTTGAATCCTTATCCTTGGAACAAATGTATGCAACAAATTCTGACCACTTCCTAAACTTGAATGTTAGTTGTTGTATCATGGAGTTTTTACTTTGATTCGATGCATTTTTGTGTTGGGTTCTGAGTTCTGATTCTGTGGAACTTTGTGCTTTTGATGCGCAGTGGCAAATGTGCTTTTCCTTGAATCACCTGCGGGCGTTGGTTTCTCATACTCGAACACATCATCGGATTTGTATTCGGCTGGGGATAACAGTACAGGTGAATTTGCTGCTTGAGCTTCATCATGTATATAATGGCATATTCTCATAGATGAGTGACACTTTTATGTATTTTTGGACCAACAGCTGAAGATTCTTATACATTTTTAGTGGAGTGGTTCAAAAGGTTTCCCCAATACCAGCATAGAGAGTTTTTTATTGCTGGGGAAAGTTATGCAGGTTTCTGAATCTTTTTCCGCTTCAGTGCCTACATGAGCTGTTTGATTAAATTTAAGTACTTGGTTTTGATCTTCTTTGTAATGGTATTTCAGGTCACTATGTTCCTCAACTATCTCATCTAATTTACCTGAGAAACAAAGACGTCGCAAATCCTGTCATAAATTTCAAAGGATTTTTGGTACTGTCGTTTTATACCTAAGAACTAATACTAATTGTATCGTTATGAAATTTCGATCTTGTGAGGTCATTTAATGTATATCACTCTACTCTGGCGATGTCTTAGGTGGGAAATGCAGTCACAGATGATTATCATGATTATATCGGCACATTTGAGTACTGGTGGACTCATGGTTTGATATCTGATGGCACATATCGGAGCCTCAGAAATGCCTGTGACAACGGATCTTCCCAGCACCCATCGACAGAGTGCAACAAAGCACTAAATGTTGCCAATGTAGAGTTTGGAAACATCGATCCTTATAGCATTTATACACGGCCTTGTAACAGTACCTCCTCACTGAGACATAATTTGAGGGGCCATTACGTAAGAAGCCCTTCCCATCCTTATGTTCGTTTCAAGCAAACTGTCCTTTCTCTTCTAGTTTCTCTGTCATAACTCATGTACTTATTTCGCAGTATTTGCAATCTCATCTAATTCTGGTCTGAAGTGTCCTACCCTAGGTTCTAATAACAGAAATTATTGAACATTCAAGCTAGTTCAAATGAGACCTGAGAGATGATGTTTTAAAAATTTGCAGGCCAGTTAGTCTTGATTCATACAGATAGCTGCATTCTTGGTGATAAAACATAGCATGAACTATACAGAAATGAAGTTACCAACAACCTAAGAACCAGGGAGAACATGGAGTCTGACGAATTTCGATTCTTATCTAGTCTTCTATATGAGAGACATGAAGTATGAAGGTCTTTGGTTCGTGTAGGAAGCTTGGATTAATTTCTGTAAATGTTCTTTTTTCGATGATACCAACTATATCATCTGACCTTTCGGCAAAAAGGTGAGCTTTTAAGGAAGTGCGATCTTCAATATAGTTCTAGTGCTGGTATGATATCATCTTTAAGTGCTTTGTCTAATAGAACTAGCTCAATGGGTAAATCATGTCTGGAGAATGCATGGAGAAATCAATGATGGTCATAGGTTTTACATCACAAGTTTGGGCTTTTGAGTAGATCCACTTGCCCTTCCTTCCATGGAGTTTGTCGTGCTATATGTTAGTCTTCACTCAAGTTTATCTTACAGTTGATTGCTCATCTTGTTGTTCACACAGTCTTGGATGTCGAGAGCATATGATCCCTGTACTGAGCGATACTCCAAAACATACTTCAATCGTCCAGAAGTGCAAAAGGCTCTTCACGCCAACACAACGGGCATTTCATATCCTTGGGATACATGCAGGTGATGATTCTTTGCGTCCTGGTGTATGAATTATCTTATAGACCTGTCTATGATTCGCTTTAAGTAATTATCTTATCTTGTTTGTTTACAGCAATATAGTGGGAAACTACTGGGGAGATTCTCCAGAGTCCATGCTTCCCATTTATCGGGAACTCATAGCTGCTGGCCTAAGAATATGGGTTTTCAGGTATGTGCTTTCATTATCCATTACGTCTCATGATATCGTTTTTCTTCATGCCAATGTTAAACACAGTTTTCTCATCTGTTTCTGGTGAAAAATAAATATCCGCAACACTGTGGACCTGTGGTATTTAGTGCACAGTGTTCGGAGGGCTAGTTGTGACATGAAAATAGTTGTGCTTTGCTATACGAATCTCTTCCTGTTGTGAAGTTCGCAGTTGCATGGCATATTGAGCTGCTAACCAACCATTTGTATTTTTGCAGCGGGGACACTGATTCTGTGGTACCCTTGACTGCATCTCGATACTCGATTGATGCACTGAAGCTCCCAACCATTACAAACTGGTATCCGTGGTACGACAGTGGAAAGGTTAGTCTTACAAAAGGATTTCAGAACCTCAATAACTCTCTTTTCTATCTAGAGTTGTAACGAGAACATGCACAACCAGAAAATCACTTCACCTAAGTTCTATATTTGAAACGATCAATTTGCCTCAGCAAAATTGTGCTTTCTTTATCACATGTCATTTAACTAATTGTTAATGTCATAGGTTGGAGGATGGAGCCAAGTGTACAAGGGTCTGACATTTGTTACGGTTACTGGAGCTGGACATGAGGTTCCTCTTCATCGGCCCCGGCAGGCCTTCATTCTTTTCCGCCAATTTCTACAGAACAAGCCAATGCCGAGCTGAAACTGTACAGTTTGATGCAATACACCAAATACCAAATACAAACATTTAAATATTGGTCCGTTTATCCTGAAGAAACATGTTCTCTGCAGGGAGGTAACTCTAGTCCATTCTGCCTTTATAGTACCAGTTCTGGGTCGCAGATTTAAGGATGAGATTATAACGCATCATATAGTTCATAGATAACATCTTAGCATGCCTCTGAAACATTTTACATTCCTTTTACACGAGTCGAATACATTGAATTCGGAATGACATGTATATAGCTCGGTATGGAATGGTTCATTTGTCACATGCTTAGACAGCAGCTTTGAGTTCAAGCTCTGCATAAGTAGAATCTAGCGTGATTGCTTGACAATGGGGAACAGCTGTTTAGAAAAGAATTTTTGCTACATAAAAACTTAATCAGATAATGCTTCGTGCTAAAACACTATTGATTTTACGAAGATATTGCAAGGAGCCATACCGCTATAGCCCAGAAGAACTGGCTAGGCCCATAGCGCCATACATGTGGATTATAGTGGTACGAGGCACAACGCTATCTTTGTCCACGCCAGTTTTTTTTTTTTTTTTTTAATTTTATTTTAAATTAACTCTTAACTTAATCGTTTAATTGAAACAAAATTTGATCAATCATTGTAAAAAAAAACTTATGTTGAGATTATGGAAAAAATAAACTAAATAAGATAAATTTTTGTATAGATGAAAGGATACGCAGAGTTAGATTATTGAAAGAATTCTTGATAGGTACTCCTTTGGAGTTTTTATTATACAAAAATACCCCATTCTAATTTTATTCTCAGTATCTCATTATCAATTTAAAAATCTTTTGTTTCAAATATAATTATTACATTCAAAATTCACTTTTCAAAATTTGATTATTTTTAAATCTAATATTAACTTTCCTATACGATGCCACCAACATGATATCAAGTCCATGAACATCGTCACCACCCTCGACTGCACCATCATCGACTTTACCACCACAATACTAACTTATTGCTTACGGAGTCTGACATATTGAATCCCACAAAATTGACGTACTGATTCCAACAGGTTGACATATTAATTCTCGTAGGCAAATTAATACATTTATCTCCACGGCGCTCGACAACATCCACCATTAACCGTCATTGTCACTCCATAAATAATATTTGTATCTTCCTACATTAGCTCTCCATGAATTATTCTTTCCTTTAGCTAGTGCTCAGATCCTGCAATCACGAACTTCCTAAATTCATCAACATTGTACTCTATATATTGATACAGAAGCAATGTAATAGAAAAATAGTTCAAACAAAATATCCTAGTCTTTCATGGTATCAGAGCCATTGACCACTGTCATCTTCAATCTCCTTTTCTTCTTAAAAGTATGACGAGTCAACAATCTTCCCCAAACTCCCTAGAGTCTACTCCTGCATCTGCTACTATACCTATCACAAAACCCTCCCCAACACCTTCCCTTAACTAAACACTATCCGCTGCCATTAATCCCATCTCAAACATCACCAACCTTGTCTGGATTAAGCTTGATAGAAACAACTTTCTTCCGACCATTTGATAATTCTCGTCGTGGAGCTCGCTACTTACAACATGTTCTAATCATAATGGTGGAGCTCGCTCGAACTCTAAGATGGAGGTTAAAACTGATTCTCGCTCGGAGTTCCGACCATTTGATAATTTTCGTCGTGGTCGTGGCAGAGGCCGCAACTCCTCCTATGGCAATCGCAGTGAATCTCAGCAAAATCGCATTATTTGCCAAATTTGCTGTAAACCTGGACATTCTGCTCTACACTGTTACAATTGGCTGAATCTATCATATCAAGGACGGCAACGGACTAAGCAGCTTGCTGCATATAATGCATAGTACAACAATTGGTTTCCTGACTCGGGTGCTACCCATCACATTACCAATGATCTCGTCAACATCAGTCTTCACTCGGACTATTCTGGCCCTGATCAAGTCAGGATTGGTGACGATAAAGGTTTGCCTATTTTACATACTGGCTCTCATCAGATAAATAGCTCTATCAAAATGCATTACATTCTCCACGTTCCCCTAATGTCCAAAAATCTGTTATTTGTTTCTTGTTTGACTAATGATAACAATTGCTTTGTTGAATTTTATCCTACCTCCTTTCTTGTCAAGGATTTGAAGACAAGGCGTATTCTACTCCATGGAACTCAAAGTAATGGTTTGTATCAGCTTCAAGTCCAGAATAAAGATACAAGTCCGTCTGCCCTACCACATGCACTAGTTGGTGAACGCGTCTCTTCTGCAGTTTGGCACCACCGTCTCGGACATCCTGCAAACCCTATTCTTAGTCATGTTTTGTCTCAAAATAAATTGTCATCGTCATCTAGAACTTTGTCACATGTTTGTGCGTCGTGTCAGTATAGTAAAAGCAAGCGCCTACCGTTTGCTCCGTCCACTTATGTTTGTTCGCATCCGCTAGAACTCTTGTTTATGGATGTCTGGGCCCTGCTCCGATTCAGTCAGTATATGGTTTTCGTTACTACTTGCTCATTGTTGATCATTTCACAAAAATTCACTTGGCTATTCCCGTTATTTAATAAATCTGAGGTTTATTCCACGTTCACCGCATTTGTTACATTGGTCGAGAAACAATTTAATCATTGCATTAGAGCTATTCAATCAGATGGGGGTTCAGAATTTGTAAATGGCAAACTGCGTCAATTTTTACAAAATCATGGTATCTCACATCGGCTTGCTTGTCCATACACTCCTGAACAGGTTGGCCAGGTGGAGCGAAAGCATCGCCATATCGTTGAAACTGGTCTCGCCCTTCTCACACACTCATCCTTGCCAATGAGTTTCTGTGTCGATGCATTTCAAACAGCGACCTACCAGTTCAACCGCCTTCCGTCTTGCACAACACGGATGATGAGTCCTTATGAGATTCTACATGGACGACCACCGAATTACACTCAACTGCGAGTTTTTGGCTGTGCTTGTTATCCTCTGCTCCGACGCTATCGTGCTCATAAACTGGAATGTCGTAGTGCTCAGTGCATCTTTATCGGCTACAGTATTAGACACAGTGGCTACCGCTGTTTTGATCGGCAAACTGGCAATGTGTACACCTCAAGGCATGTGATCTTTGACGAACAACATTTTCCTTCCGTCGCCCAGAAATCTGCAGAGCTCAGCCCCAATGTACGTCCTGCCAATCGGGTCCATCTTGGATATTTGCCTCTCCCTTCACCTTTGCATACGCCAACTGATGTGCCCATTGTCAGCAATGTACTGTCCAGTTCAACTTCATCATCTACCATCCCACCTTCAGCTAATGATCAAGGGTGCGGATCAGTAACCACATCCCCTGCCAGTGCTACTTCTCTTGATACTACAGCATCTCCTGTTGCAACCTCAACTCCGCCTGCTTGTACCCATTGCATGATCACTCGAACACAAGACGGTACACGTCGGCCTAGAGTTCTCATGGCTACCAAGCACCCGCTCACAACTACTACACCTCTAGAACCTACTAGCTTTTCAAAAGCAAATAAGCATCCGGAATGGCACGCTGCTATGTCTACAAAATTTCATGCTTTGCAAACAAATGGGACTTGGACTCTCGTTCCACCTTTCCCTCTACAACATCTCATCGGGTGCAAGTAGGTTTATCGTGTCAAGCAAAAATCGGATGGAACAATTGATCGTTATAAAGCCTGTCTTGTCACGAAGGGCTTTCATCAACGGTCAGGCATTGATGTTGAACACACCTTTAGCCCCGTGGTTAAGCCTGTCACTATTCGCACTGTGCTTACTCTTGCCATTAGTCGCGGGTGGCCAATCAAGCAACTTGATGTGACCAACGCCTTCTTGCATGGTACCCTTGACGAAGAGGTATATATGTTGCAACCCCCGGGTTTTGTTGATGGTCAGTTTCCTCATTATGTATG
>JAOVYX010003759.1:0-10760 GCA_035668315.1 Drosera spatulata
AAAAATGAACAAATTATTGAATTTCCAAAGTAACATATAGGAATTCTTGTAATCTATCAAAGTTTAGTAGACAAAAGTGAAGGGGTTTGGTTGATCTGTTCTATATAGCATCAAAATGTAAAAAACACTAGTTATAAGCGAAAACAGTCACTAGTTATATGAAGGGAAAATCTGATTAATTGGATTTTTATGATAGAATGCACGAAATACTCAGTCCTCCATTCTTCCTTGGCTGAATAAGGGCAAAGTTAAGTATGTTGCATGACCACAGAACCCTATTTCGCCGACAGAATTCTATTCATTTTGAAAAAAAGAAAGTTATAAATCTACTATTTCGTCTGAACAGAAAAACTCCATCACATGCATAGGGCATTTGAAACACCATTGCATCATGAGATATCAACATTTGGACAAGAACAATTACCTTTACTTCTTCATACAGTTTCTTCTCCCACATATACAACTTGTCTAAAGTCGCAGCAAGGCTGCCAGAGTATCTCCTATCAAACAAACCTTCGGTACCATTTCTACTAGTCCTTCCTCTACTGGAACTCGATGGTGGAGTTGGATTTGATGCAGCAAGGGATGAGGAAATGGCTGGTGCAACCGAGTAAAGGAATCTGGAAAGTCTGACTGCAATGATGAACAAGTAGCAATCAGAATATGCATCACCATTGCAAAGGGTCAGTTCGTGTGGAAGACAAAGGCAAGTTCACTTTGATCATGGCACTCGGTTGTCAGCATTGAAAAAACTATATCCAGCGATCAGATGAAATCTTGGATATATTTTGATATATGAAACTTGAATATTTCATTACTATATAATAAGCAAAAGATTTCAATCAATCGATTCATACAGGAACCGAAAACAATTTACAAGAGTGATTAATGCCGCATCCAAACCTTACACCTATCGTTTCTCTTTCATAAGCATCAAATTGAGCTTAACAAGTCAGGACTACTCGAGTGTCAGCAGCAGCAGTGCACTATTCTCCAGGATCAGAGCGGAGGCTAACTAGGACCTAAAAAAGGTATAAAAAAAAACTCGATATGCCACTGTTTCTATCAAAAAGATTCAGCCAAGAAACATAGCCATAAACGAATCTAAATGGCTTCCCGAAGCATGAAAGATCAGATTTCGGAAACTGTAAAATGCTGATAACTTTGTTCCTTGAACTGCTTATTGGACATGAAGTAGGTGCCAATCAATAGCTCTGTGAATCAACAATAACAACAAATCAAGCCTTTATCCAATCAAGTGGGGTCGGCTACATGAATACGACGGCGCTATTCCCATCTGTCATGTACATCATTTTCTGTAAGATTATGATAGGTTATATCATACTTCAAGGTTTCTCTCATGGCCTTTTTAGGTCTCCCTCGTCCTCTCTTGACATGTGCTAACTCCCAAGCTTCACATCTCTTAATAAAAGCTGTGACTGATCTGCGTTTCACATGATCATACCATCTTAGTCGTGACTCCCTCATCTTATCTTCTACTGAAGCCACACCCACTTTTTGTCTGATAACTTCATTTCGTATCCCATCTATTCTTGTATGTCCACATATCCACCTTAACATTTTCATCTCGCAAATGAATCGCAAATGAAAATCCATTTCTATGTATTCCCATACCAAATATTACCACAGCGACAAATATGAAAGATACCAGGAAAATCATACATCATGAGCATGGAAAAAACAAAGATCAAACAATCATTTCTTACCTCCTACGAAGGTGCCCCGGGACCGATAGGGCAGCTTGTCCGTCTCAAGCAACAGAGACACCTCCTTCCCATAATCAGCAGCAGCACAAAATTCATCTTTAATTTCCCTGGCAACCTGCCTAAGGTCCCGCGTGCCGTGAGTTGCCAACACAGTTAAGTTGCTGATCTTAGGCGAGCCAATATCGTGAGGATTGGGGCCTTCTACTTCAGTTCTGACCCCATTAATCTCTCCGTTCACATGCTCTTTTCTATTCGAAGTGCTTGCATCACTACGGGGGCTGCTAACCTTGATCTCCCTTGTCTCATCCGGCTGAGGATCTTGCATTGGCACCGGCTTTGACGCAGCCATAATGTTGGAAGTTCCTTCCCCAAAATTATCTCCTTCCCCCTCTTCAAGCCCCCCTAAGTTTTTGCTTCTATGTCTATTTCTACTCCTATAGAAACCATTCAGACCCTCATCTACTGTACTCTTCTCCTGCCTAAAGCTCTCCCTAAGTACTTCATTTTCAATCTCCTCTTCTAAGTCAGGAATGCCTTCTCTCTCCCTCACTTCATTCGAATCAGGGCTACTCGAATTCGATCCATAGCCATACCTACTATGCTTATAATACTCCGGGTAAACATTACTCTCGACGACTTTGAACGGATTGAAATAGTCCCAAGAAGACGCCTCAGGTGGCGGAGGTGCTGGCGGAGGCAGTGGCTGCTGGTCCTTTTGCCTACTTCCACCATCCATACCCGGAGAACCCATATTAAACCCATAATACCCTGCATTCCCATTAGCCTGATAGCTCGAAAACGCGGGGTACATATAAATGGGATTAGGCTTCGGTTCCTCGTATATGACAGATGGCATCACGGTCGACACCTTCTTCATGTAATAAGTACCAAACGAACCCTCCGGATAATACGACTCATGATACACATTGTATGGATAAGGATAAGAACCATATGGATTCCCCATGAACACATTAGGTGTGTAAGTGATCCCTGGCTGCGGATCAGAACCTACAATGTTCAATTCATCATCATCTTCAATCTCAATGTGACCAGATGGACCCGAACTCACCTCCGAATCAGACAGATGCAAATGTGATCCCTCCATTGCTCCCTCCTCCTCCATACCCTCCCCATCAACACTCAGTCGCTTCAGAATTTCACCAGAAGCCGACAACGAAGAAGACGAAGAAATAGAATTCGATCTCACCTTCCTCCTCCTCCTCCTCCTGCCTTTCTTCATCCTATTACCACTCTTCCCTTCATCGGACGGCAATGTCAGCACCGGCGACGATCCAGACGAGCACTCCGACGCAGCAGCAACCACAATCTCTTCCACCACAAACCTACACAACGCATCCCCAACATCCCTAAGGGCCGAAAAATACGACAAATGCGCCGCGGCGAGAGCATATCGTTGATCCGCCGCCGCCTTCACGAGCAGCTTCCTTTCCTTGCATAGATTCACGAGCGTCGAATCGATACTCTTCGATCCGCCGCAACCCATTTCACCAAATCGTAAATCGAACAGAACCCAGATGCCAGAACCCTATTCATCCATCATGATACCCAAAAAAACACAAGCAATGGTTTAAAAAAAGGGCAAATGGGTCCGCATTGTTGGACAGAGGATGGGCAAAAATGGCGGCAGATCTGGAAATGGGGTTGATTAGAGGGGTCAATTAGTGGAGACAGGATGATGGGGAATCAGTTCTGATTGTGATCGGAGTGATTAATGGCATTGACTGAGTGTTTAGTTGATTACTTTGAGCTGGTGAGAGCTCAGAGAATGAAGAGATTGTTCTTGCTTTCATGCTCGTTGCCTTCCATTGAAGGAAAAGGCCAAAAGGGTATTCGTTGATTCGAGTTTTGAGCTCTGATTTCTTCAATGGAGATGAATTTGATGAAGAGAATGTGACAAATGTGATGTGAGTTTGTGAAGATGATGAAGATTGTTGTTGGGGTTTGCTTTGAATTCAATGCTAATGCTTCGATTATTGTGAGAAGAAAATTTGGATTGTTTAGGGGTTAGGTTTACGGGGGGTTTGAATTTTGATGGGATTGTGTTTTTCAATGGTTACTGTTCTAGTTAGTCAAAAGAAAATTGAGATTAAGTTGAATATAATATACATTGTTTGATGTTTGATCTGTAAGTTCTCATTGAAATTGTCTAAAACGGACATTGAAATTGTCTAAATCGATCATTTAATAGGATGAGAAAAGCTTATCTATAACTTCAACTCGTATAATAGGATACGAATCATTTGTATTTATGTTGGAGAAATTTTGTGAGTAATCTATGAAGAAGAATGTAATGATCGTTTAATAAGACAACGATGTACCCATGTACTCCCTTCCAAATCATGTTTTTCAATGAGATTTGTTCTATAACTGAATAACATAAACATGTCTCATGAAATTCTTGTCCGTTTCAAATAAATTACGATGATACATATTTCGTTCTTATTTTTAACGATGTTAGAATAATCTTAAATTGATTCAGAATTAAAATATATAACTTAATCTACCATTAATATATCACAAAAATATTGTCAAAAATAACATTTGATTATACTAAATTAGAACTCGAAGTGTATGTCATCGTAATTTATTTAAGACGGAAGGAGTATAACCTTAGAAACCAAGAAAGACGCTTTTCTTTTAGATTGATTTGATCAAACTACATAATACTCTCTTCGTGTCGAATTAATTATAATATTTTGACTCGACACGAGATTTTATTTGTGTATTAAATTGTTATAAAATTTGACAAAAAAAATTATTTTTTTGAGTGATAGTGAGTTTACTGTAACAGTTGAGAAAGGAATTAATGAAATATACTGTAACGATTTGATATTATTTATATTAAAAAGATTCCAAAAACGAAAACATTGCATATATTTTGATACAATTCAAAAAAGAAAGTGTTATAAATAATTTGGGATGAAGTGGTTTATACTTCCTTTATCCATTCCAATTGCAAACACTTTTTTTTGTGTTGTACTATTCAAATTATAATCTTTCCTTATTTAATACTCCTTCTATTTTATAAAAAGTATAACATTTTTTTTAAATATTTCACAAAAATTATAACATTTTCTTATTTGAAAATTTTTTTCTTAAAAAATATCAAAAGTAATACTACCATACTGATAATACTTTATATCATATCAACTCATCTCGCTATATTTTCTTCTCCTATTTTTTTTCCCTCCTTCCTCACGTAAACCGGATAAAAGGATCTTTACTTAAAAATTCAATATATTCGTGCAAGTGAATTTGCTGCACTTAATATGTGATGGAGAAATAACTTTTTTTTATATAAACTTATCAAAATATCAATATTTCATATCATCTTAATCCACCTCACCTTCACATTTTTCTTTTTCTTTTTCTTTTCCTATCTCTCATACCCTCACTAAAATAAATTGGCTCATTTTTATAAATTTAATATACATACTATAAATTTATAATTAATTCGTTAGAATTTCACAAAAAATTGAAAAAAAAAGAAAGAAAAAGAAACGATCGCCACGAGTGAGTCTATAAAGATAAACGTTACACAAAAACCAGTAGCAATAGGTAACAATAGTGGAAGTTGTGCGTCAACCCTTTTGTGGATATTTACTGAATCCGCCGACCTACCACAACAACAAAATTACCCCTATAAGTCAGCTGCACTGCACTAGTGCACTGCACATTTATGAAGGTGCGTGTCTGAGATTGCATGCAGCAGCAGCTACACACAAAGAGGAAAACAGAGAAGGGCTCATCTAGAGAGAATAAAAAAAGCATGAGGCGAGAATGAGAGTGGGGCAAATGGGCATGGCAAGCACATGGCACCAGCATGATCCTCATTATGACATTGAGTTCCCACGGTCCCACCAGTCAAAATTGGGTAATATGGGGGTAATACTTCCTCCGAAATATAATCGATTGATCTCTCATAATTATTATGTATTATTTTTTTAGAAAATTATCTAATTTTATAATTTTAGAAAATTAATTTTAAAAAGATATAATCGAAGTTTTATTTCTCAAAACATATAATTTTTAAAATTTTCCTAAACCGTACTTAAAACTACCTTATTATCCTTTTTTTTCCTTTTCTTTCTTTCACTGTTCAATTGCAACTTCATTTCCATCAATGAAACCAATACTCGATCACAATTATTCTCATCGGATCATTGGATTTCGCAGTTCGATTTTGAAACTTCTTTCTGTCGTCTTCGATTGACATCAGATCAAGGTGTGGCGATGGATAACAAAACGATTTGCAGGTTTGGTTTGGTTTCCCGATCTTTTGTATGTGATCCAGATCGAGGTTTTGATCAATTTATTGAAAAGATACGAGATCGGTTCCAGATTGATAGAAACAATGAATTGAACTTGTTTTATTCGATCCCACATCATGATCGTTGCATGTTGAGGATCAAGAGGACTTCACAACCATGTTTGAGGTCTTGAATTGCTTTGGTTTGCGTTCTATTAATGTTAGTGTTGAATGTAAAAGCAATGAAATACATTCTGGATCATGTAATCTGTTTCTTGATTGTGCAAGTCATATAGAGCGCTACTTATATGAGACAGAGCGCCAGTTATTGAAAACAGAGCGTCTTGACCAAACTTCCTTTTTAGGATCATGTTCGCTGGTATCTGATGGTTTTGTTGAGCAAAATGGTTATATTCATGATTTTGGTAAAAGTGTTGTTTCTGAATCATTGTGTCTTTTGGAAGGGGGTCCTTCCACCAATGTGCAACCATCTCTGTGTTCATCGCATTGATCTAGTTTTATTCAGCATGTTGGACAAGCTTTCCCTGGTGGTGTTGAACAGTTTAGGAAATATCATGCGTTATATACGACTGAGGTGCAATTTAAATATACCTTGAAGAGAAATGAGAAGGAGAGGGTTTATGTAATTTGTTCCTTGAAAGAGGATGGCTGTGAGTGGTTTGTTATGGCTTTCTTCTGTCCTTATAATAAATTCTTTTACAACAAAAAGATGAATAACACTCATACGTGTGGATAGTGTTTTTTTCCCCGAGCCATCGGTCAAGGGCATCAAGTCCAAATGGCTTGCACAGGCTGTTTCTGACATGGTACGTCATGATCCTCATGTTGGTAGCAACCGAGTCTGTAATCATTTTCAATCGAATTATGGTCTAGATTTATCATATAAGAAATCGTGGAATGTCCTTCAAAAGACGAAGATGATGGTTGGTGGAGATTGCACTGAGTCCTTTGCGAAACTGAAGCCTTGTGTTGAAGCTCTGTTGGTAACTAATCCGGGAAGCCGGATTACCTTGGAGTTGATTGATGATACTAATCGTTTTTCGAGGCTCTTTGTTGCATTTTATGCTTCCATTGTAGGATTCAATCATTGTAGGCCGTTGTTTTTCCTTGATGGCACATTCTTAAAGGACGATTTCAATGGAGTCATGTTAGCAATAACATGGAAGGATGCTAATAGGGGTATACATTTTAATACATCTTTTCTTTTTTGTTTTATAAAGCGAATATTTATTTTTACATATATTCCAGGCGCTCTGTTTGTTCTATGCAGGCGCTCTATTTTAATTTCTTATCTTGATTTACTTTTTTATTTCTATTTTTTTTCATAGGATTTTTTCCTTTAGGTTTTACTGTTGTTGATAAGGTGACGTATGTTAGTTGGCGTTGGTTTCTTATGGAGCTACGAAAAATAATTACAGTTCACTTGAAGATTAATTTTGTCTGTGATCATAATTTAGGGCTTTTGCAAACATTTTCATAAGTTTGCTCTGATCATCCACTCTATTATTATCTCCGCCACCTCAAGGATAATCTGAATGCAAGATATCGAGAAACTAATATGCGAAAGTACCAACGATCACTGATTTTTATAATTGGATTGCTACATTTTAGAAGAAAGGAGGAAAGTTAGCATTAGAGTTTTTTTATTCTATGATGCCTTATGAAAGGTGGACGATAAGTTTTTTTGTCGGTTGTCGATATGGGGAGATGATGACTAATGCTACGGAGTTTTCTAATGCTTGGCTTTTGAGCGTGAGGGAGCTTCCTATCACTCAGATGGTGGATCATATTCGCATCAAATTAATGAAGTGGTTCAATAATCGTCGAAAAGAAGCGGATGAATAGAATGGCTTGTTATGCCCTAGGATGTCAGACACTTTGAATGAATTATTCAAGAACTCTCGTACTTTCTCAGTGAATAAATCTTCGGGAGATGATTTTTGAGGTAATTTCGTACCCAACAGCTTCGGTAAATATCAAAGAAAGGACTTGCTAGTGTCGAATATGGCTGGCCATTGGTTTTCCATGCCTTCATACCGCATGTGTTATTGGAAAGTATTCTCTGTCATTAAATAGCATGATTGATCCTTATTTTTCAAGGATAATTATCGAAGAAGCTATGAGTTACTCATATATCCTATTCCATCGTCTTTAGTCGATCAAATTGCAATGGAGGTAGCTATTGAAATAATTCCAGCATCAGTGGGACAGTTACTTGGAAGGCTAAAAAAATATCGTATTTTGTCTAGTGGCGAGGTGAGAAGGGATTTGAAGTGTACAAGGTGCAACAAATTTGGCCATCACAATCGAAAAAATTATCGTGAGGCTATACCATGATTCAGACATATGTTTACATTTCATTTTCTATAAGTTTTAAACCATAAATTGTATTTTTTTATTAATCATTTGAATCTTGTCTTTTGATGTTTTTGTTAGGGGCGTTGTGTATTTGAAACAGAGCGTTGTGTCTTTTCATGTTTTTGTCAAACAGAGTGCCTATTGAAACTGTCACAAAGTGGCAGAGCGATAATTCAAAATACAGAGCGTCTTCTGTATTTGATACATAGATCCTTCAAAGAAAACAAACATCAAAAAAGAAAACACAAAATAAGACACATAAGGGCAATTGATCTCATATATTTCATTGAATTGAGCAGGATATAAACCAATTCCTCGAAGTTTAATCATTCCCAAAACAGAAAGTAGCATTTTTTAGCACAATACATTTTAAGATGCGAAAACCATCACACTGTTTTTAACTGATATCCCTCTATTAAAGTCGATAACATCTTTGCTCTGAACTTTCGGATTTCTTCTAGTGTTGTGGACTTCGGTATTTCTTTACCGTTTGTCATCAATTCGATCCGATGGCAAATGTGGACACCATAGTCCACATTTTGCTGTAAAGGTGCATTCTTGTTGATAATCACTTTAGGTTTCTCGTTTACTTGAGTTTCGACTTCATTCTGTTGCAGATAACTATGCACATAATCCATCTACATCATATTGAAAAAATTGTTAACATTTTTCTTTTTTTAAAATTATAAAAAACAAATAGTTGGACGCATCGGTTCATACCAGTATTTGGGCATCTCTCCCATACGGTGCCTTTGTTGTTTTTGAATTGTAATGAACCCAACTATTATCCTCATTGTCCAACGCTAACAAAGTCCAATGAAAAGATGTTGAACCCTTTTCGGACCCTCCAGTTGAGTTTATTG
The DNA here is from genome assembly GCA_035668315.1 of Drosera spatulata. Lineage (NCBI taxonomy): Eukaryota > Viridiplantae > Streptophyta > Magnoliopsida > Caryophyllales > Droseraceae > Drosera > Drosera spatulata. Next base: position 9,240 of record JAOVYX010003759.1, read on the forward strand.
GGAACAGGTGCCAACGTTGTGTCCTTTGTCCAATCATCTTCTCCTTTATCCACTTTCCCGTTGCCTCTTTATTTTTCGTAACAAAATACTGCATTAAATGTATTAGAAGAAGTGAGTTACGTCATAATGAAATAGAAATGTAATGTAATATTCATAACACTAAATAACTTACCTAACATTCTGTACTGTAGACCATAATTTGTTCTTTGTATTTTGCTTTTTGTAACATCAATGTTACATAAGCGTTGATTGCACAGTATTGGACAATGATCCGTCTTTTACAATATGACAGATGTCGTCATAATCGGCATATGCATCACCTCTGATCCCGTCATTTGTTACATAAATCATGTCACTGAAATGATAATTGCTTAGTTAGTTTAATATCTAATATAATAATATTATTGATATCTATTTTATATTTTTTAACAAAAATACAAAACATTATAGCAGGCGCTCTGCTTTTTTAAAACAGGCGCTCTGTTATGATAACAGTATGACAGTTTGCAATACTGACACTTTATTTTGTTTAAAGCAGGCGCTCCGTTTTAAAATATATGATTTCATGATGTAAATGCAAAGTAGAATTATTTAATATGCAAAAAGAAAGGGAAATAAATGAAATTTATAGCAAGATTATCATCATTGCCCATTTGTTCCGTACTTGTCCGTCAAGTAGCTCTCAACATCCCCTGCAATCTTGCTCCGCTTCGAATAATCATATTCAAAGTTGCTCATCCTTTTCTTTGATCTGGGACCTTTTTCTTTGATGCGTTTGATCATCGACGTCGGTGTACGTCCGAATTTTTTCTTTTTCTTCTCTTCCTTCATTGGTTCCTTGGCTTGCCCTTCTTATTCAGACTCATATTGTAATAGTTCATCATCACCACTGATTTAATAATGATCATGCTGTCCTTGTTCTTTTGTCTGCATTGTTCTCTGCGTGCTCTCGAACAACTCCTTGTATTCTGTGGTAATCTTCCTTTCTTTTTCAGGTTCTTCCAACAGCTTTATTTTTTCATCTTCTTTTATAAAGATGATTCCATTTAATCTCTCATATTCCGCTGAGGCTTTCATTATCAATTCTCTAGATTTCATTAGTTCTTCCCGCAACAATTCCTTGACTTGGGCTTCTTTTGACATCAACTTCAACTTTTCATTCCCTTGAATCAATTCTTCAATTTTGTTTTCCAGTTCTAAAATCTCTTTTGCTGTACTGGTTGGATCGTTTCCTTGCATCTCCACTTGACTCATCTTTGTAAGACGTAATGTTTCAAGTTCACATCTTGTTGAGGTTAAATCACCCTCTAAGGTATTGACCTAATGGAATCACAAAATCCTTTTTAAGAAACATTCATACAAATCATTGCAATGAAACAGAGCACCTATTCAAAAACACAGAGCGCCTTAAGAAACAGCGTGTTCTCTTTACCTTTTCCAATGCTTTTGATGTGTATGAAATCACACATCATTTCGTTATTCTAAACGTTTGTTTTTATTCCCTTTAAATTGTCTAAATTG
>JAOVYX010003760.1:0-10759 GCA_035668315.1 Drosera spatulata
GGGGGGGGATGAATCTGATTAAGGGATAGTACATTGCTTAGAATTTTGCAATAAAGACCACAATATGGGAAAAAAAAAAAGGAGCTTTCCCATCATTCTTCTTCATCTAAAACACGCCCTCTGCGAAGTCATGGTATGCCTGGTCATGCTGCATGGTTTCAGGGATTCACCCCACATCTTTTCCCATCTCTTCTCTTACTGTTTATGGTTCTACCAACATTTTCTCCTTCAATCTAACCAAAAGAAAATCCTCAAAATGTTCAGTAGCATCTATTATCCATTTCCGAAGAACAATCCTATTTGGTTCTCTCATTTCAGTAACTTTTCGTGAACAACTCTTTTCTATCTTTCCTTCTCCTGTGAATCAAATCAACCCCTATGTTTCGTGTTCCCAGTTAAAATAGGTTACTCTCTATCTACTTGGTCCTGCAACTCTAATTCAACATTTCTTCAGCTATCTAGGCACTATTACGTTCCAATTGGATTTCATCCATAGCAGCAACAAACTTTGTAATTTGATAATTTATCATAAAACATTAATGATTGTTTAAGCCTTGTAGATGCTCTCATGATTTTCTGTAAAGCCGGAGGTTGATCAAGCAACAATGGGGAGATTTTGCTAAGAAGAGTGGACTAGCTGTCTGTTGAAGAACCATCTCTATCAAAAATTCAAACTAATAATAGAACATCCACAATATGATATATTCAACCCCCCTCCTCTCTCTCTCTCACACACGAAGGCCTATTGGGATATGAAATATAGACAACAAACGCACTGGCCAACCCATACCATGTGTCAAACAAGTCCACATAATAAACCATATAACAAATGGCAATAAATGAGGGAGACAGGAATTGAACACGTGACCTCATGTCGCGGCTTGCTATGATACCATGTTACGAAATAAAATAAAAAAGAGAATAGGATGATATTATTAATGAAGACATCTATATTTATAGCGTAGTCAAATGCAAGATATGAAAAGATTACAATAGAAAATAACATAATTAAGAAACATCATTTCTAACCAATTATTCTAAAATAGAAAATAAGGATATTCTAACTTAAGATAATCTAATAAAATCTTAACAATAAATCCAATATTCTAATATTCCCCCTCTAGTTGAAAAATCTTCAATTTGTCAGAAAGCCACATCAGCAGCGGTAATAGTAGTAGCAATAGTAAGCAGTAGCAATAGTAGAAAATAATAACAGTAGTAATAGCAGTAGTAAACAGTAGCAGTAGCAATAGTCGTAGCGGTAGTAGGTAGTAGCAACAGCAGTAATCGTAGTGGTAGTAGGCAATAGTAGCAGTAATAGAAAGAAGTACCAAAGACTTGTATTTTGGTCCGGTGCACCCACTAGCGGAAGAAAATTCGGTCAAAACGATGGCCTCGATACCATATTGAGAAACCATCTCTAACAAAATCCGAACTAATGATAGAAGACTCACAATATGATATATTCAACATTGTAACAATGCCATTGTTAATCTTCAGAAGAGTGCATGTTTATTGCAGAGGTAGCTAAGAATACGAAGGAAGAATTACTGCAGATCATGGGGTTACAACTTGGGGTAATGCCCATATGGTATCTAGGGGTACCTTTATCAGCTCAGAAATTAGGCATCAAAGCTTATGATGTCTAAATTGATAAGATCACAACTCGAATAACTTCATGGCATGCAAAATACTTGAGTTATGCGGACGTTTGTAGCTGATCAAGTCTATATTGCTAGCCTATCATTTGTACTGGTCTCAAAATTTTCTCTTGCATGTGGCTGTTTCTGATAAGATTGAAGCGAGATGCAGGACTCACTTGTGGTCCGGGAGTGCTCTTTCACCTCATTGTGCATTGCTAGCCTGGAGTGATATTTGTGTGAGTAAGGATCAGGGTGGCCTGGGTATTAAAGTGCTGAGAGTCTGGAATGTAGCCATGATGTTCAAGATTGTGTGGGCAGTAGAACTGAAACAAGACCATTTGTGGATAAAATGGCTTCATGAGTGTTATTTGAAAGGAGAAGAGATCTGGTGTGTTCAAAAGAAGGCAGGCCAAGGCTGGGTGTGGACCTCCTTGTTAATAGTTAGAGATGAGATGTTGAAGAGGATATCAAGGACAGCTAGGTGCAATAGATGGAGAACGGGCTACTCAGTTAGAGAAGGATATAAAAGTATGATAAACGATCCTAAGGTATATTATGCAGAAAGCTGGTCTGGACTAGAGAGGTGAGGCCAAGAGAGAGCTTCATACTGTGGCTGGCACTTGGGAAGAAGGTCAGGACGAAAGCATGGCTCAAGGAGAGACGGATCATTCATGAGGATTTGTGTTGTCTTTGTGAAAATATGTGAAAAGGTGATGGCAGGGCTGAGATTGAGAAATAGAAGGATGAATAGATTCAATCAAAGGTGGCAATGGTTTTTGAAGGTTGCAAGGGGTAGAGCGAGATGCGCAGGTGATAGAAGGAGAGTGTTTGCAGCAATGGTGTATAGCATATGGACTGAACGTAAACTGTTGTATTCTCCATAATGTTAGTTGTAGTCATGAGAAGGTAGTTAACTTGGTGCGTAGTCTCTTTCGACTAGCAGGCTGATCTGAGAAGGAAATGTATTTGTGCAGGTAGGGAATGAGTTATCAGGAGTATGTATGGATTGCTTATACCAGCTGCACTCCTATTTTCCCCTTTGATCAACTGTTATGCTTAATCCTTGTTTACTATGAAGGGCTTGACCCATGTAGGCTTAAGATGATAGTTTCGATCATAAGGGTGGAGATATGTGCAACGGAGCCTTTTGTATTTTTTGCTCCATTGTGAATGAAAGATTTTCTTCTTTTTTTTTTAACAAAAAAAAACCCTCATATGAATGCTTATATAATATTGAAAAATACTTACAAGTTGCAATTTATCTGGGACAGAGGGAATACCCAGAGTTCAAGCTAATGAACAACTAGAATAATGCCAGCAAGAACAATTACATACAGTATATACTCCAACTTCAATACAGCGGCTTGCTCCAAGGATCTGAACAAGCATAGCAAGAAGTTGTCCCTGATCAGGTGACACCTATTCCACAAACAGCAAATTTAACACAATCCCCAGTAATCAACAAAAAGAAAATCCAAGCAATTTTATAAGAATTTCCCTGCCCGAATAACATACGAAGTACCTGCATTTGGCTACCATGCAAGTTGGAGGTTTCCTCTCTCAATTGCCGCAAAATCTAGCAAAAACACTAAGAATCGTATCGTATCATACTCGTTTGGGATACAAAACAGTCGGAGCAAGAAAAATGGAATACGACGGTCAACACACCTCTGGTTCGCGAACATTGCTAAGGATATAATCATAGAGGGGAGGAGTGAGGCTGATGACCTGCTTGTTGCCATATGTGTCATCAGCTGCTATAACAAAAGCATTGGTGGACAAGCATTTAGCCAGACAGTCGACTCCCCGTTGCACAAACAGAACTCCTCTTCTTCTTCTGCTGCTGGTGGGGTTGAAAATAACGGTTGATGTCAACGAGGCAAGGAAAGGCTGGCAAGAGATGTGAAGGGGCAACATAGCAGAAATCGTTGGCACAATGGACTTTGCACGAAGATAATGGTTGCAGAACTTGATCATCACGACAGCGTAGTGGTAAAGCACCTGCAGGACCACAAAATCCCGATTGATATTGAAAGGATTATTTATGATTAATTGTTCCAACGAAAAAGAAAATAGCAATGGACGTCGAAATTGTCAGCAATCCAAATATAACGCCTAACTACATCAAAACCCCATCACAAATTCTTCTCACATTCTTCCCTCCATTGTACGGATTGCAGAACACGAGAGGCCAAATTGCAGTAATAACCTGGGATAACTTACATCGGATTTCCTTACATTTGGCCCTTCATCATGTTGTCCGACATTTAAAACACCGCGAAGGAACCCTAGAAAACCTAATCCCTCGAACAAACAAGTTCATGGGATTCAGAATATAATGCAGAAGTATGCGAATTAGGGGTTTACCTTATCACACAAAATTGACAAAAGCAATCAAGTACTGTATATGTGAAGAATCAAAAGTGTGGAGTTCGATGAAGAAAATGGGCGATTGAAGAAGAACCTGCTGATTGATTCCGTGCAAGCAGCGGAGGATGCCGGAATCGACGATGAACACTAGAATACTGTTTTTCCAAACTCCTTTTGTTGTGTTTGTGTTGATGATGAGATTAAGCGTGGGTTTGTTTTTGGGATGAAATTAGGAGAGTTAATTAATCAATTCATTCAAATGATTATTTGTTTTTTGATTATATATCATTGGATTATTTGCTTGGGATAATTTTTATCGTTTATTTACATGGGATTATTTAATGGTATTTTTTTCTTCATTAATTAATCCTCATATTGTTTGGGATAAATTTTATCGAATGTTTGATTATATGTGATTATTTAGTGGTATCCCTTCCCCCCACTAATTAATCCCCGTATGAAGGATTATATTAGTCAGGTGGGATTAAGAATTCTCCCTCCAAAAAGCTCAAACATAAGATAAGAAGTTAAATAGGACTATTAGTCCTATCCTCTCTTTTTCTAATCCAAAAAAAAAAACCTAAATAGGATAATTAGTTTTGGGATAATTAGTCTCGAGATAATTAATCATGGGATTATTAGTCCAATTTTAATTGTGTGTTTGTTTGTGGGGATGTGATAAGATTTAGACAAGATTAATAGTCCACTTCATTGTTTGTTTTCATCAAATAATCAATTAAGAAGGAGTAATTAGTCCTTTTTAGAAAATCCGAATCCTTTGACGGTTTCTCTGAAGGCGTTTCTTTCTCCACCGTGGAGATTGATATCACCGGCCGGAAGTCTTCCCACCGACGTCCATTCTGGTTAGAGTGAGAGAATGACTAGGATTAGAGGTGGAGGATGCAAAAGGGGGAGTGGAAGAGTGTGTCAGGCAATTCGGACGTAAGTTGAAGTTGTCAAAGATGAAAAAGGAATTGATGGAATTGGATGCAGAACTCGAAAGCACGGACGACGACTCAACGGCAAGGAAAGTGGTTGAGAAATTGCTCTCCCAAGAAAGCATCTCCGTAGAGCTCCTTAACTTATCAGTTATCAAAGCATAGGGCATTCCTGAAGGAATTGAATGTAAGCCGTTAAGAGATAACCACTTCATATTTAAGTTCAAGTCCCAAAGGATTTCGAGAGAGTGTTGAATTATCTTTGTAAATGTCCTAACAATAATTAGGATATTATGTTTAGAACAATATCCATAACTAATAATGTTATATATACGATACTATACAAGATCTTGATTGTTACGGATATTTAACTAGAGATTTATGATCATATCTTATCATTTGATATTAGTAAATATTCGGTCTAGATATCTTTTATATATGCTATATACACACCTCTTCGACAGCAATATGTTTATTCCACATATTGATATTTAGGGTGTTATATTTTAAATAACGTTTTAAGCAACGTATTGCATACTACCTAAAAACAAACTCAACAATCTTAAAGCATAAAGAATTTGTTGCCTTCAGGTCATCTGGTGATTTTCTATCATCAAGCAGACTTAGTGTTTGGGTCTCAAATCGTTCATATTCAAGCCTTTCAACTTGGGCTCGGATCGAATCTGATTGGGAGTTGCTCGTACGTGTAATAATAAAAAAAATATAGGCATGTTTACTATTTTTAAAAATAATTAATATTGAGACGAACACGAATAAAAACATACAATCTCGTACTAGGGCTAAAAATTTAGCTCTCAAAACTAAATTCTAAATATAAATACGAACTCGTAATAAAATTTGAAATTTTTTGATGTATTCGTTTCTACAATTAATAAAGATAATTGAATCAACAAATCCTAAGGGATAACCAAATCTCAAAAAGATCCTATTCAAATAATCAAAATGTGCCACGTGTACCCCCTCCCCTCCCTTATCCTTTCCCCTCTTCCTTCCCATCTCCTCTGCCCACACCTTCCTCTCATTTCTCCCACTCTATCCCTGACCACCTCCCTGTTAGTCACCATCGTCGCTGCCTGTCGTCGTCAGCTGCCGTCCAACATCACCAGCCACCACCGTCGGCTCCCCCTTCCCCCTTCCCTCTTCCTTTCCCCTTCCTTCTCCTCTATAGCCACCCCGTCACCATCACCGCCACCCCTATCACAGAACCACCCACACTTTCCGGCCAATATCACCAACGGACCAGACCAGCGTAGCTCCCCCCTCCTCCCGTGTGGATCCCACCATCATCACCACTACGACCGCAACACCACCACTCACTTCCCCTCGATCCACTCCCATTTAAGGTAACGCAACCCCTCTTAGTTTTCCTTGGTTGCGATCTATAAATATTTGTTGATGTAATATGGATAGGATCTAAGATTTGATTTGGTATGCTGGTTTGCAATGAACCGCGGGATTACGACGAGTACGGGACGATGCGTTTAGTGTCGGTAGAGGCATTGTGTTTGTATGATAATCCTTGGGATTTTGATTTGATTATAAGTTGATGTGAAGTTAGGGGCCTGAACGAGGTCCTTTCATAGTTATTAGATTAGGATTGTGACCTAGTATCCTTTTTTCGATGACAAACGTAATTGTGAGTTCACGATAACTCATATATGCACTTAACTAAATAAAATACGTCGTATTAGAGAGTAACCATAATTATAGAAAATAATGGTGATGGGAATTAATGAAAATATTCAAATAAAATCTCTCAGAAAATCGAGCTTCATGGGATGGTCATATCGCAATTCGTGATGAGTTCGTCAAGATCGAGATGTGCAGGATATTGTCGAGGAAGGAGAAAGGTTAGCTTTCTCCTTTCCATGTGTGGTTGCATTGAAGAAGGGATGGAAACCCTTTCTATGATTCTGTGGTCGTATTGGAAAAGAGGCGAAAACCCCTTCTATGATTCTGTGGTCCCATTGAATAAGGGACGAAAACCTCTTATGTGATTTTATAGTCGCATTAGATAAGGGGGAGGTAATCCCCCTACGATGTCGTGGAGTCGTAGTTCGGGAATGTAAGGCAATATGGTTATAGCACGTGCTGCGGCGTCATCATACACTATAATTTAGGACATAATGGGACTGGGCAGTTTCGGAAGTGAGTAGAATTACTTTGACCTAAAGACAAGAAAGAAAATAACTAAAATGTATAAAATCGAAAAGGGGTTTTAATATACTGCCAGACGCAAGATGCAATAGCAGGGGTCAGGGTTATAGCATGTGACGTCCCACCCATGGCTGTACCCGGGATCCACTGAGCGAATCTCTTGCTCATGGGCTTTCTTTTTGTTTTGTTTTTGTTCTTTGTTTAGGTTTTGATGAGGATGACGAGACATCCGAGTAGCTGCGCCTGGATGATGATCTCTTGTATAATATTTATTATTTAGAATGTGTGACAGTACTTTGGGCCTTAAGGCCAAATTATGAATAACTATAATAATTAACTGTTGCACTCTGTTATTACTTGAATGTGGTATCGAGGATTGCATAATAATCTATAACTGGAATTGTAATATCAGTGGATTGGGTTTTGTGAGTTGATAATTATTTATAATTGTTTCCTCTTATGTTCTCTTATGTAAATCCTGTTACTATTTTGCCTTGCTATGGACTCATGTCTATAGCGGCAGTGACGTCACGTGCCAATAAGATGGATATTTTTCATGGCATTATAGAATGGTATCAGATCAAAGGGTTTACAATGAGAACTTAAGACAAGCATAAGATAAGGATATTTTGGAGATAAGAGATGGAAATGTACGACTATTGGTTAGACGAGAATGTGTTTACTAAGAGTTCTTGTCATTCTATTTCAGGCTAAATGTACAATATTGAGTTGGAGGTGGACCAAGTCCTGAAAATGACCCCTCGTTATCACCTTAGGGCTAGCCTGAATTATCACATCGTGTGGATTCATCACGAGTTCTTGCCAAAAGTCGTCAACCTAAATGGTTGTTTTAAGCACCCAATCTTTCAAGCTAAGGTTTTGTTGGTATCCTCCCCTCAAGAGAAGTTTAGGGGATACCATGAGGCTTACGCTGATCTGCTTGTTGATGAGGTACCCAATAAAAAGTATTTTGAGAATGACAAATGAAAGATGAGTTTTGATGACCTGGTCGACCATATCAGTTCCGATCACACGAAAGAGGGCACCCCTATGTAACATTTGGTTCAGTATCAGACGAATTTATAAATATATGTAATAAGTCCGTAAGGACATTGCGTGCAAACTAAGGAATTTAGATGTGGACGGTATGAGACCACGCTATTGTGGACATCTAAATGTAATAATTATTACTTTAAGTCATGTTGTCTGTACATTTGGACAGTGTAAGGCCACGTTCTTGTGGGCCTCTAAATATAATGATTATTACTTTATGTAATATCCCAAAAAAATTTCAATTTAAAAATATATAATGGTTATAAAATATACGTATGGTATGTATATTAAATGCGCGAATAAAATTTATGAACGATGGACATTACATCGTTAAAATTATTGTGCGTTTGAGATACATATTTAAGCTTGAAAATTTGAGATAATTGAACGAAACATAATTATGAAATATTTGGGATAATTAAATCGACAACGATTAATTATCGAGAGATAAATTATACGAAACACGGATAAATACCGTCCGTGAGACGTTTGAAGGGGTGGATTAATCACTCCCTCCTCACCATCTCATTCTTCCCCTAACTCACCCGACACCACTATCCCCAAACACCACCAACCATCCCTCACCAAGTCCACCACCACCACCAAACCCCACTCAAGCCGCCACAATCCGCCAACCGACGACGCCTCGAAGCCGCTGCTGCCCGACGTCCGCTTGCGGCCAACCCCTGCCCCGACGTGACTCGAGGAGATCCCGAGCTCGACCACCGTCGCCAAGCCTCGCGTCGCCGCCTGTCGCCGTTGCCAGAGCTCGCCGATGGTTTTCCCTAGCCACGACGAGCCTAGATCCAGCCACCCCCGAGCCCAGCAACAGCCAGGACGCCGCGCGCCGTCGTCAGCCACGTCGTCGCCGCTCTCGCTGCCCTGCCACCGGATCCGACGAGCCCAGACCCAGCCACCCCAGCCAACAACGTTAGCTCCAACAGGGGATCAATTCTCCATCTCCATTGCGCCGCCTTCGTCCGGCCACCATCGGCTTTCGACAACCGCAACGACCCCCAGCGGGCTACGAGCGGGCTGAGGACTATAGCCCAACATCGGGCCTGATGGCCCGGACAACGACTCAGTAGCGGATTGACAGCAGACCCGACAGGAGGCCCGGCACTGGCCCGGTGATAGGCCGCACGTGACCCTGCAGCCTGGCCCAACGGGCCCAACACGGACCGACAGCGCCCCGACACCAGCTGGACGGCGCCTGATGTTGGCCCGGCACGTGACCCGACAGGCCTAGTGCAGTCCGTCGCTTCGTTTGTTCGTTCTCGTCGCTTCGCCTCGTGTGTTGTTTCGAATTGCACACCGAGGAGATAACCACCACTATACCTTCCTTGAAAGTCTGTGAAATGCGTGTTTGAATGCAGGATTGTGATGGGTGGTTATTGATGTGATACCGTCGGGTTGGCGAGGATATGATTTTGTGTTTGTGTGATGTGAATTGTGCATAATTGATGATTGCGGTGGATGGAAAATGCGTGTTGGGTTTCAAGGAAGGGATGTGGAGATGCTGATGGGGCATCGATGTGTTTATGTTTGGTTAGATGGTCGGGATGACAAGGTTGTTGGGTTGAGTTTATGTTTATATACGAGCTTGGGAATGAAAATGAAGATAAGGGAGCTTTAGGGATTTGCTTGTGTTGGGTTGAATTGGTTTTGAAGTGCTTGTGTTTGGTTAGTTCGTTGGGATGACGATGCTTTCGGGTTAAGGTTTATGTTCTTGAAGGGAGTTGGACATGAAAATGTGTTAAGGGTTATGTTCATGAGGTAGTTTGGGTATTAGAAACGATCATAAAAGGGTCATGTGGATATTTTAGGTGGTTGTGGGACGTTGTGATGGTGTTAGGCAGAGCGTTGTGTATTATGTTTGTATGGACACTATTCCCAAGAGCCTTAGCATGTTTGCTTGTGACTTTACCTGTGGTCATTTCTGTTTATTGCCATGTTTTGCCGTACCATGTTTTGCCTCTTGCATAGTAGCAGGCCTGGTGTCCTTATTTACAATGAAGCACATATTCTCACTAAAGATTTAGATTACAAAATATGACTGTATCCTTTGGCTGTTGGCAACATCAGTAGGAGGTAATGCTTAGTGCAAATGTTAAGTTAGGTTATAAAGAATACTTCCGTACCAGCAAGGACAAGTTCCATTGGTTGCGTTGTTGAGAACTGCTTTTTATGAAATGATTGTTTTTCTAGAAATTTTGTTAAGGCATGACTGAAGATATGAATGCGTTGTATGTGATTTCTGTACAAGCTTCATATGCTATTTATCTCTGAATATGTGTTATGTATTATATTTCATATTAAGCGGGGAATCGAGATTTATGAATCATTACAACAAATATAATAACAAACTAATGATAACCGAGCAAGTTCGTTGTCGTTGATGAGGTCATATAGTGAGTCCTTCGGGATCGAGTTCTTTGGCTCTTAAGAGTGTTCAAAGTAGACATGAATGGGTCAGACGTTAAATCTAGCTAGTAAGAAAACAAGTGTGGTTCTCTTTATATGCGCAACGACAATAAGTCGCGGGCCAGAGCATCGGCCGATTGGGTGAAAGGCTGC
>JAOVYX010003761.1:0-10758 GCA_035668315.1 Drosera spatulata
CTTAAAATGCAATTTAGACAATGTAAAGGGAATAAAAACAAACGTTTAGAACGATGAAATGATGTGTGATTTCATATCATCAATAATGAAACTCAACAAAATAATTACCTCTTCATACACAGTTCCGACAGCAAATTACTTGGGGTTAAGAAAACGGGTCAACAAGAGTATTGTCTCCCAGACATTCCAAATGGTGTAAAACCATCCGTCGAAAGCCCAAGTCAAACATTCCGCACATCAGCACAAAAACAAGGATAGGAGGAATCTAAATGCTTCCATCCTTGACTATTAGAAGGATGAGCCATCATTCCAGGAGGTCGACGATTTTCAGTATGCCATGTAATCTGATGAGGTGTGTCGTAGAGTAAAGTCGTTGCAAACGAGGAGTAATGGGTAAGTAAGACAGAACTTTAACAAGGACATGCATGCCTTTTCCTGAAGTCTTATATCGCCTTGCATTGCATATTAAAAACTTGGACAAATCAGAATGCTCCTTTCGGAACAACATATACCCATTAGGACAGACATGGATCTTCTCAACTAGCATTTCCAAATCGCAAAGCAACTTCTTTATCGAATAGAAAGATTTAGCCATGATGTTGTCATCTGGAAGAATCTCTCTCATTAATTCTAATATGCTATAAACAGCTCTAAAGGATAACTCATTCCGGCAGACACTGACTTATAGTCTGCTCAGGGTTTCCTACATTGAGCAACAAAGTATCCAACTTTACCATATTTGTAACAAGTAATTTCAAAATCTTTCGGTGAGGGAGTGTCTTTGCTAGGCCTGCCCTTCTTTCTGAAATATTTTTTGAATCTTTTTCTTAGCATGGTCAATTCCTTACTGGATGCATCTGATTGAGAGTCATAAAACTCTTCTGCAACAACTCTTTTTTTTTTACTGCATGCTTTGAGCCCTTCATGTGGGCTTTGAGAGAAATGTGCTTGACACGCCCGTTGCAAGACGGTCAAATTAGAATAGTTATACGCTTACTCACACTCTAGACGTATTCTAATTAAAATGTAGTAGTGAAAGTAAGGATCAAACCCATAGGGACGGTTGCTGCAATTATAAAGCCTGAAATTACCACAACACGACTCTACCAACTCAATGAAGATTGGTCAATTGGGGGGGAGGGGGGTTTGTTTTTAACTAATTAAATTGATGAAATTAAACTACTCCAAGCTAAACTCATGGAAAAAGTAGACTTAGGTGTTTTTTTACATGATAAAAATATAGGGAAGTCGATTACTACGTTCTAGTTTTATGGGATCAATCATAGATGAATATCAGATAGATTCGTTACTTAGATAGGTTTGGTTGGGACACCTTTGGGCATAAAACATCACATTCGCTTAACTGTTAGTTACCAATGAGTTTATATAATTAACCTAATTTATCTATCCCTAACATACTGATGAGTTTGTATATGCCTAAAAGAAAATTGAATACAAGCATGAGAAAGTAAGAAACATGAACATAAATAGTAATGAGCTTAAACTATCATGCTCACATACAATCAATCATAACGTCATGACAATGAGCTTAAATCATGAATTGTTATTTGTCACCAATTTAATCACATAGCGTGATTAATAGCTAAGTTATGTCCTCAATAGGTGATCAGTCTATTAGATTCCATAACATATGAATGATTAAGGTTGGATTTCATGCATCAATCATCATATTCGAATTTGGTTTTGGCGATCTAATTCATCTCATGATCCGTATTAGCAAGAATTTCATTAATCTATCCCTACTAGGCATTTATTCACTCATGACATCAATCATCATCACACATACCATATGAACATTCATTATCATCACTGTAAAGTGAAGATAAACATAGACATGAGAACAACCCAACGCTGAATTATGAAGATCCAATGACAGATTGCTAAGATCAAAATCCCCACACAAAAATCCGAACTGCAAAGCATAGAAATTGAAGAATCTAACCTTGAGTTTTTGTGAGACGAAATGAATGTGAACTCTCTAGAAACGATGACCTACTACTCTAAAACAATGAGAATATACGGGTATTTATAGAAAACCCCGAACCAATTTGAAATTCAAACAAAAACAAACAGAATCTAGCATTTGACCTACGAAACGATTGTTATGGACCTCATGTAACAGTCGTTACAGGCTCAGGAAACTTTGGCATTCTTCGAACTTTAAGTCATAACGATCATTACAATAAGGATGTAACGACCGTTACATAGCTTGCTGCTCCTGAATTGAACTCCAACCTGTAATGAACATTTTAGGTGTATTGCAAATCGTTACGCACTACAACATTGGACATTATAGCTTAAAATCATCCCCGTTTGGCATCGAAACATCATCCAACGATCAAGGACACGTGCACTAATGAATAACGCATCAAATTAACATCTTGGACCATCGAAAACAACATCAAAACATGCCCAAGATGTTATCCAAAGCTCCATCTACACATCGTCTTCTATCATAATTTCTCACAATCGACTCAAAGATCAAATAACATCTTCTCCTAATCAAATCTGCCAGAAAAACACACAAACAAGAGTATCAAAGTCCAAAGACATAAACTAAAAGAAAAACACAATATAATGGACTCAAATATGACAAAACAATAGGTTTAACATCAATAAAGCACGTGTGTTTACACACGCATCAAATTTCCTCAAGCTAAACCTTTGCATGTCCCTAAGCAAAGAAATTACACAAGAAGAAACAAGATCAAAGTAATATGCACAACTCTAACAATAAAAAAAATCAAGTGTCATAACTCTATTTTCTACAAGCCAATTCATCTTACCCCCTCGCCACACTACATGAAACCTTCCTCGTATCTCTAAGCGATCACTAAACAAGGCACCACTCACTATCTCTCAATGATCGTGAGGATCATATCAACACTCTATACATATGTAAGAATAAGGATTTAACCCAAATAAGACATAAAGCTATAAGTATTCACATATTAATCAAGTTCTTACCCAAACCAAGTCTACAACTCGATCCAAAATAAGGCCGGGATCAATAAATAAACAAATTTGGTGATAGAAGGTCGGGTATCTGGTCATGTGGAACTTGGGTGCAAAGGATAAGAATATGGTACGAGCCAAATCAATAGTGAATCTATATATCCAAACCTATCAAGGAATGGTGTGTAAAGACCCGAAAACTATGAGATAATTTATTTTCTCAAAAAATAATAAAAATAGTATATTACTGAACGTCATAATTTATACAACGGGGTTATAAAATTCGTTTATTAAAATAATGACAAAAATATGATAAGGACCAGAAAAATCCCGTAAAATTTAGTTTTAAGACAATTAACGTGAATAGTAAATAATCGTATGTTATAATTTATTTTCGGGGTTAAAAGGCTTATTAGATTATATAATAAGGAAAAAATAAATATGAATGAAATGCGACCCTAATACACAAATACGGAAAAATACGGATTTAATACAAAAATACCGTATTTATACGAAAATGACCTAAACCTCATTTTGGCACTTATTTTCCTTTATGTCAATTTTTACTCCACCTAAATTAAATTATTTATTCACTAATTATCCACTAAAACTATTTTAATTGATTTAGTTTCCTATAAATACAAGCTCTCTTCTCCTTGAAAAACTTCTTACAAACCTAAAAACACTTCCTGTCATGTAAGAGAAGAGGTGAGCAATTTTGAGCATTTTAAACACTTAAGCCAGAAATCTCTTTATTCTTTCATTAGAACAAGATCCTCAAAAAGATCATCAAAAAGGGAATTCTCATTATCTGTTAAACCGGCAAGACAACACTTTTTAGAAAGTTAAAAAAATGATCACCTACTCGTATTAATGATGAAAGATCCTCATCGCCTTATAACCATAACTCTGTGATAAATTTCGATTTTAATATATGTTGAATACTCACATGTCTAATTTTTTATATAATTAATACAAAATAATTTAGCGTTGTGAATCTCAAGATATAAATCAAAGCGTGCGAATATGTTAATCTATAAAAATTGGTTACAAGGATCACTTTGTGACTTGATCTAGAAACATTTAAAAAACGAGCCTTATATCAATAGAAATATCTTGAAGTCTATTTTACAAAACAGTTTAAAAATCTATATTTGGAGTTGTATTAAAGGTGTTATGAGCTGATTAATTAAGAAAGGTCAAACTATCTAGTCTAGCAGAAAATATAAAATTGAATGAATAACTACTGTCATTAATAAGGTTGCATGATAGAAACTTTAATTCAATGGAAAGATAATGTAGTTTAGTTTATATAGAATTTTACGAAATGATTTTTCGAGCTGTATAAGAGAAGTTATAGATTTAAACGTGTCGAAGGATCGTGTTAAACAGAATATGAAAATGAACCGTTTTGACCCCGGAAAAAACTCCAAATGTTTACAAACACTTCTAATGATGATAAATACATAAAATCATCATCATAGATTATCAAAATAAGTATCAAAGAATTTTTTCAAAGCTTGGAATCACCACATAACATTACTATGACAGTTTTTTAAGAAGTACGAATGAATATACTTAATTCCATAACGTGAACCATCATTCACAAGGGTATGTCTTAATACGCAAATCCTATTATATTATTTGACTTGTAGATGCTGCTCGTCATCACTTAAGGACAAGGCTGAACGTGTGCATGTCAAAAGCGGTGATAAAAGATAACGTTTACATTTATTGTGTGTGGCGATACGTATTATTATAGCGTGAGTATAATAATATACCGTGAGTATTATTATACATCTAGCATTACGAATAATATGCTTATTTATTTGTGTTATACGGTGACTTGATGATGACATTCTTTCGTCGACCCTGTAAGGTCGTTTTGGTATGAGGGTAATGAGACCCCGGGCTCAGGTTTGATCCCTTTTCGCGGATGCCCCTTTTACTAAAGGTGATTAAAGTTTGATATTGAAATTGAATAAGTCTCGCCAAAGGCACAATTATAACACTGAGGATATCTATTGTCTGTCTTTACTTTGTTTTTAAAATGGTAATTGGATTGTCGGGTTAATATGATAAGTTTCAAAGTGCTGAAACAAAGGACCGAAGCGGTCATTTCTCTTTTCTTTTCTTATCTTCTTCTCTCGTGTAACCCCTGATAAGGGGGCCGACACGTTATTGAGAACCTATAGCTCACGGTTATTATTTTTCTGTTTCTTTCCTCTTCTCTTTGTTATAGGAGCAAGACTTGGAGAGAAGTATGATCTAAGTTTTGATGCTAGATGTGAATTTTGCAGCGAAGGTGATATTCTGAGTAATGATTGAGTGCATCAAAAGTTTCTAAACTAATGATGTATAAGTGAACCTAGCTTAATTCTTATCACGAAACCAAGATGTATAGTTTTTACCTAGCTGAGGCGTTGAACCCAGCAGCAGTGGCATCGTATGTGTCATTAATAATTAATAAAAAATCGGGACGTTACAGATTGGTATCAGAGCCAAAGGTTTAGGATAGGAATTAAGTTGAATCATTTTGGAATAAGCTAAGCACGATACAAATGCGTGGAATATAAGATGAGTATGATATCATGAGTTGTATTAGATTGAACTCATAGGTTGTTTGCTTAATTGGAATTAAAACAGCACTTATGCAAATAAGTCCAAGCAAGAGCAAAACCTTGATGTTTTGCGGATATGTTTGGAATGATAAAGACACTAAGATTTGCTAAAATAATATTAAGAGGATATATATATGTATATCATGTGATGAATATGTTATGAAAAATAGGACCAATGTGTCTATCTGGGTTGTAGCTGTTGTATGAGCATCTTTTTTGGCACCGCTACTATGTGTGTTTTGGGATAGAACTTAAAGATAATGAGAAGATATTTTTATAATGGAATAGGATTGCAACATGCATTGAGTACAGTACGAGAGGAATGAGTCAAACAGGTTGAGTAAATAAATGAGATTTACTCTCTGAGATGAGTAATAACTTGGTCATGAAGGGTGGGAAGACAAATACATGATTTGATATATTTGAGCAATCTTGCTCAGCTATGAGAAGTTAATACACTTGATGTTGGAAGGTTAAATTATATATGTGATCTTCTTTGCCGTCAAGAGAGTAGCAATACCTGCTTAGTGAGAAAAGGTGCTAGCATGGCCAAACATAGATGTTTCCAAGATGATGTAACACATAAATGTGCTTTGAGAAATGAAGTATGAGGAAAATATGCAACAATATGAACTACGATAGTAGGGAGAGCATGAAAAAAATGTTTAATTTTTAACTAGCCTTCGAGAAGTATATCTTTGTGAAAGGAACTATAAAGTGTTTGGTTGAAGAGGATGAATAGATATATAGGATAATTATTATGTATTTGAACATCGATAGTGAAATTCATCAATTACTAATAAATGCATAAAGTTTAAGATGGACAATGGGGACATATTGCACATGAGGTGGACCTGTTATTGGCATAAGATTGCCTTATGTTCAATAATTGAGATGGGCAATAGACCTACAGGTTGAGCCAAAATGAGAATTATGTGGGTTGGCTCCCTTATTTAGATCATATCTATACAATGAAATGCTTTGTTAGACCTAATGCATGACAAAGTGATCATAGTTAACGATTTCATATTTTGTTCTATGCTGAGATGAAGGGTTATTTGGAATGGAAGAACAAATTGAAAGTAACAAATGCTGAGTTAATTAATCCCCATGGGTTAAACATTGAGCTGGATGCCTTAACTACCGTAAGGTATTATACGCTTGGATGAAGTGGCATTTTATTTTGAGGATATAAGTGTCGTATTCTCAAATATGTATTTTGGAATAAAGGTTCACCGAATCTCATAAGAATACATCAACTGGGAATTAAGAACCTGCTCATTGAGCATTGAAAATTTTACTGGATGAACTGTAAGAGACATTAGTCTAAATATATATTCTATATGAATCGATGGATTGATGATCCAAGAACAAGAAAACAGAATTCGTTTTGGGATTCACAATCTTGTATCAATTCGAGATTTAACGTTTACGCAAGTTATGACTTTGTGATTAGAGATCACATAGAATCGACTTGAAAACGGAACTTGAGGGCATATATTGGTAAAGATTTGATATGTTTGCAAATCTCAAATTTTGATGATTGAATTGAAAAGACTTATATTAAATTTTGGAATATACAAAAGGATAAAATATGGGATAAGCCAGTGTTATGTTAACTACTCTTGGAAAGTATAGTGATGCGTGAAACTTAAACTCTCAAGGACAATTTGTTATTGGAGATGTATAAAAAGATGTATTGTTTATCTCATATTAGCCTCCAGAAAAGCATGGAGTACAAACTAAGTATTGAGAACTGTGACAAAAGGGCCGGAAACCTTTCAGAAAGAATTTGAATTTCATCTTCTTAATGCAAAACATATCCACAAATGTGAATAACTAGTTTGACAAGAACAGAAACTTTAGCGGTGAAGAGAGAATTTTCTCATGTTCAAAAATTTCTTAGGATATTTTGAAATTAATATATTACAATAAAATTGAGAGCTGTAGAGGTACAGAAACGAATTATAATCTAAACTTGAGCTGTAAATAAGGATAGCCTTCGTGGTAAAAAAAAAGAGAGAGTAAGTTGTTCAAGGTTGATATTTGTATACAGAAGCTCAAGTATATGTTATATCTTCTATTCTATTCACCCGGGATTCTAAGATTCAGTAATTTCTCCGAATCAATCTTGGTTACCTTATGCTAAATGAATTATAGTTGCATTACAGTGGTTGCTTAAGAGCAGTTAGATTAGGTTGAACTCGATATGGATCAATATCTGAACAATTATGATAATATGATGGGACAATGAGATTTTAGATTATGTCAAAGATTGAGATATCAAATCTGGATCTCGTTTGTCTCGCTTGACAAAGTTTTCCAAGCATGACAATCGGGTCACTTCACAGATAAGCATGATCATGGAGATAAGAAAATTTAGATTTTGTCTACATTTTATCTTGACTCCCTTTATACTCTAAGTAGTATAAATAAGGAGTCAAACGCTATTGAACTCCTTTCTGGTTCAAGGATCAATCCTTCTTATAATTCATCAAAGAGAAATACAATGCATCTGATGATCAAGCAAGTGGTGAAGTTCTTCCTTGGACTGTTGTTTGTAATGGCTTTCTGCCTTGCGCTGATTGGTGGGGTGATCAGTATCATAGTATTTTTCTTCACAACACCTGAGGATTTTGAAGTTGTGGCGCGATATCTCATGATACGAATTATATTAGTCTTATGCTTGAACTTATGCTGTAATAAGTAGAGATGAGGCTGTAAGATGATGTTATGCGATATTAATAAACTTTCACATTTTGATGGTTGATCTACTAGGAATAATAGTAAGATATAAGACGTTATATGCTCTGACAATATTACAATTATGATTGAAGATTATTAAGATTCACAATGATGCTCATATAGATGAGAATATAGAAGAGAACGATGATCGTACATTTGATAGCAAAAGGATGTGTCATCAAGTGATGTTGAGGAAACTTGCTCTGGTGGTGACAGTGGAAGTAAGGAATAAGAGCTATACACCCATTGTCTTTGTGTCTGTACCCTCAAAATATTCTGAATTAGAAATATGCACACGTGTGCTTTCTAAATATACACTTCTGTGTGTTCTTCTGTTGCTTATCAAT
Source organism: Drosera spatulata (assembly GCA_035668315.1). Lineage (NCBI taxonomy): Eukaryota > Viridiplantae > Streptophyta > Magnoliopsida > Caryophyllales > Droseraceae > Drosera > Drosera spatulata. The sequence goes on from JAOVYX010003761.1 coordinate 8,690, forward strand.
GCTGATATATGATAAACCTGAAGTTATTACTTACATAAATGAAAAATCTCTTGGACAACAAAGATACTTGTCTATGATCTTTGTATGACCATATATAGTTAAACTATAGTCTATGTTCACTGTGCTTGTTGGATCCACTAGTGTTTTATGTATCCTAAGTTATAAGTCATATGGGTTCAGATGTCAAGGGAAGTACAATTATGTTTGAGGATTTTGAAACCAAGAAAAAAAATCCTCTGAAATTGGTATTCTAAAATAGGAATTGAGAATCGTTGAGAAAGAAAATATATCTTGATGGCAAAGTTACAACAAGTTATTTGTGTAAGTGGTTAAGTTGTTATACAGAAGCACAAACATATGCCACTTCTTGGATTGGTAAACCAGGATTCCTATATCTGGTACTGTTATCAAACTTATTTCCTTTGCTTCAAGCTAAATATTGGGAGTTGAATTGTGATAGTTATCTGGGAGCAACAAAATAAAATTTAAGTTTAACATGTATCAATAAATGATCAAATCATCGGGATGTGAGGAGATGACGGGATTTCAGGTCATGCTTAAATATTATCTAATCCAGATCTCCTTTGTCTTTGTTAGGCAAAGTCTCTCATGCGTGATAAATGAATCACACGCAGTTCAAAATCCAAATTTCCTTGGATTTTGTTTTGACATTTCCTAAATGTTATGTACTATAAATAGGTTGTGAAACCTCCGCGAACTCTTCACCGATTTAGAGTTTCATTACCACCACAAGTCACAATGCACCCGATTACCAAGAAGATCCTGTATTGGATACTATTCATGGTACCTCTATGTTCTCTGCCAGTGGTCGTAGTAGGTTGCATTACGGCTTTCTTCTTTGCAATGCAAGAAACCTTAGATCTTTTGATGCTTTATGCTTTCTTTCCACTAATGTTTTACCTATAAATTATAACACAGATCCTACTCAGTCGTAACAGGTAGGGTAAAGCTTATATGATATCAATAAAGAGTTATTTGAAGTCCAGTGTGAGTTAAGGGTTGTTTTTATGGGTATTTTGGATAAGATAGTGGTTAGCAGTGTCATTGGACCCTTCTCATGATCATGACACGGTCAAAAGCTATTGGACTGTATGAAACGAAGGTGTCATGGTCTTGATAGCCCTGTAATGAATATAATAGATGGATATAAGCTCTGTTTGATTTTCTATGCGCATCACGGTCGAGTCAAAGCGTAGTCACGATCATGAAACATCAGGGATACCATATTCATTTAATGATAGTTTCTGAATTCTCTTAATTCCAGTTTCTAGGACGAAACCTCTTAAGGAGGACAGAATGTAAAGATCCGAAAAATTTGAGATAATTTAAAAGCTAAGGAATGTAGTGAGTTAAACCAATACTCATTACAAACATTCCATATCAATCATTACACCTAAGACCAATACACATCAATGATTGATCTAAATAATTCAAAATGACTCAACCATTATCCCTATAATTCTCCTAATCTAAGCACACTACCCTGCTATCTAGTTTAGTTTATCCATTTCTGATTAATTAGTTCAGTTATTCAACTTTTTAAACACCCCCCCAACTCCTAGAATCGTTACAGCATTAAGTTAGTTTAGTTGATAGTTCCGATTTTCCCTGTGGGTTCGACCCTTACTTCCACTTCTACATTTAATTCTATATTTATAGGGTGAAGGTGACTGCTCATAAATATTAATTTGATGTGTAAACGACAGCATGCATCAAATTTTGGTGCCGTTGCCGGGAAACGTCGATAACAAGTGTCGAATCAACTAAATTTAACTTAATAGTTTTTTATTCTAGTTTAAAAAAAAAATATCATTTAAAAAGAAGTTTGCATGAATTTTTATGAACTTGAGAAATGGCAGGGTAACTGGATTTGAAGTTAGAAAATTAGTCTCTAATTTTGAATCTCCTCAGATAAGTAGCTATACTCCTTTCTTAGGTTCTACACCTTCAACTTCTTCTCAACCTGCTCACACGGAAAGGAGTTTCACTCCTATTATTATTGGAAATTTTGAAATGGCAGAAAATAACCAAAATAATGCAAATAATGC
>JAOVYX010003762.1:0-10757 GCA_035668315.1 Drosera spatulata
GATATTTCTTGATTTCCTATGTTTTTGATACTTAAACCCCCTGTAATCTTGTCGCCTTGCTTCGAATGGACTTTGGAGCGGCGGTAACGCCACGTGTCAAGTAGGTATTGGACATGAAATCTTGGGGCGTTACAAAAATCCTTGAAACCAAGCCCCCCGATTGACTTAGGCTTGCATAATCTATCCCAACTGAGCCAATGTATCCTTCGTTTGCTATCAACTGATCCCCATAGGAAGCGAGAATAGATTCGATAGAGATCCTCAACAACACCCTCCTGCAAACGGATGCACGACATAACGTAGACAGGGATCGCCTGAAGCATTGCGTTAATAAGGATTTCTTTTCAGACAAAAGACAACTTCCCCTGCTAACTCTAAAAAGAATCCACATGCGATCTTTTACACCTGCAAAAATAGCTTTTTTGACCTGCCGCATACTGAGGGCATACCTAGGTAAGTGACGGGTTTTTGCTCTTCTCTTATGATCAAAATGGTTATTAATCTTTGTCTAACTATTTGCCGTGCCAGGGCCAAAACTGATCAGGGATTTCTCTTTATTAATCTTCTGGCCCGAAGTTGTTTCGTAAAGCTGAAGGATACGTTACAGTTCTAGGGCCTCTGTTTGCTTGGCTCGGCCTAGAATTAGATTGTCCACTGTGAAGAGGAGATGTTTGACCCTTGGAGCTGAATGACAGATTTTTATACCCTACAGCTTTCGGGTATGCCACGCCTACAATAAAAAAGAAAGGGCCTAAGCACGCATAATAAATAGATATGACGATATAGGGTCCCCCTGACGTAAACCTCTCGAGGGCATAAAGGACTCTCTTAGGCAACAATTCACTAAGATCGAGTATGCAACTGAGGTGATACATTCCATGGTCAAGGATATCCATCGCTCTGAGAACCCCATCTGATGCATCACCTCCCTAACAAAACTACATTCCACTTTGTCATAAGCATTCGCCATGTCTAGTTTGATCGCACACACCCTTTCACGGCCTTACTTCTTGTTCTTCAAGTATCAATATATCCCACAAAAGGCTCCTTGTTTAGTGGATATCACATGTGGCAAAGCTAAGCTGAGTCGATTAGCAAGCACCATGGAGGTCAACTTATATACGACGCTGCATAAACTGATCGACCAAAATTGAGCTACCTTTCATGGAAATCTCGTCTTCGAACAAAGCTGAATAAATGTGGAGTTTATGTTGGTCAGGTCCCTCTGACCACGAAGGTAGCCCAAAATCACTCCCACAACCTTCTGACCGACCACGCTCCAATATGTCTTATAAAACTGGGCATTCAACCCATCGGGGCCTGGCGGCTTACTTGCTCCCATCTCCCTGAGTGTTGATATTACCTCCTTTTCACTTAAGTCCCTCTATTTCATCCACTGCTTCTTTTGGGAGCTTCGCATGCCACCTAGCAAAGTTGAATTGAGCTGGAGCCCCCACCTGATAAAACTCCTTGACCAACTGACATATCCCTTCCTTCTCTCGAACCCACCTTCCATCGTTGTCTTCTAATCCGTGTATGTGATTTGTTGACGATGGTGAAGGTGCCTCGAAATCAACTCATCGCATTGACCCGTTTCCCGCGTTTGCTTCTCCGTGTGATATCCGTATGGCTCTGCGCGTGATTTTGGGTATAAGAAGAAGAGCATTGATGGAGGATTGAGATGTGGAGAGACGCAACGTAAAGGAGGAGAGCAACAGAGAGATTGAAGAAGGAAAATGGGGAAAGGAGGTAGGGAATAGGTGGGAATAAAGTGAGTGGAAGCACTATTCACACATACACACAAAAATATATTGAGGGTTTAAGGGATTTGTTTTAGAGATTATTATCTCTATCCCTTATTGTGAGATTCTCAATATTTTGAGTGTACTTCCTTTTGTATTTCCTCTTTGATTAGTGGAATTTTCGTCGTCGGCGACCGCCCGTGGTTTTTTCCCGTAAGGGTTTCCACGTAAAAATCTTTGTCTCGTTTAATTTTGCGCACTCGTTATTGTTCATGTTTATAATTAACGAATCCGTTCGTAACATGATTCCTGCATTGTCGAATGCTAGTCCGAGAGTTTAAAAAACCAATGTTTCGGTCCTCCTCACATAGCCATTGAACACGATAATGGTTCTTTCGATGGCTCAAAAAGAACACGATAATGGTTCTTTCGATGGCTCAGAACTTGATACGCTGTTAGAGGGAGAAGAGACATATTGGGCTCAAAAAGAACATATGTTCTTTCGATAGTGGTTATGGCACATACGTCCCAACTCATGTTATTTTTTCCTAATCCCAAATCTCGTCGCTTTGTACTTCTTCTTACTCCACTTTGGCAGGGAAAGAACTACAACTTTCAGTTTCTCAGGAACTCCACTCATGCCCCCTGTAGCTGCAGCCGAATTCCATGCCCTATCGATAATTCTTGCATACTCTGGATCATTATCCCATGTGTTCTCATATCGAAAAGGTCTATCTACTTCTCGATGCTCGTTGGTTCGCTTTGATCTGACTCTATCCCATCTTATCTTTATAGCAAAGTGATCTAGGGATGATGTGACGATGTTGCTAACCTTCGCTTCTGTTACGAACGGGTCGGTTAATAATAAACACAAACAATAACGAGTGCGAAAAATTAAATGAGACAAAGATTTTTACGTGGAAACCTTTTCGGGAAAAACCACGGGCGGTCACCGACGACGAAAAATCCACTAACCAAATGAGGAAATACAAAAAGAACTACACTCAAAATATTGAGAATCTCACAATAAGGGATAAAGATAATAATCTCTAAAACAAATCCCTTAAACCCTCAATATGTTTTTGTGGGTATATGTGAATAGTGACTTCACCCTATCACTTTCACTTTTCCATCCTCCTTTCTCCACTTTCACTTCTCCTGATTCCCTTTCCTCTTCCTCTCCTCTGCGCCTCCTTCTCCATCAATCCTTCTTCCTTTTATAAGCAACACAATCCGGACACCACACGCAAGATCCACGTGGATTTAACACGGAGAAGCAACGCGGCCGACGCGGAGACGAACGCGGTTTGATTTGTGGCACCGCCACGCACCATCAATAGCTTCACGAAAGAGTTGAGCACAATCCGACTTTTTCGCCACCCTGTCTAACCTTTCCCTTACCCAGCTTCTCCTACAAACTTTCCTATTTGTACCTCGGTCCCGTGAACCTTAAATCAGAGAGACCACAAAAAACGAGCGCATTCTGAAAATCAACCATTAATTTGGGATCTCTTGGCCGAACACTGTGCTTTTCCAAATTTAAGAGGATTTCATTAAATTTTCCCCACATAACCATGGGAGGGACTGCCCTTCCGCTGGTCGTACCAACATATCCCATACCATTTTTCTTCGTGAAGACATCAACTCCTCGTAAAATCCAGTGAACCGCCAATGGGGCCACAAGTCATACGCTTCAATTGTTGTCTATGAAATTGGGATAGAATTGGCAAATTGTGACCCCAATCTCATCCCTCCAAAACAATATCAACCCACCCCGCTGCCATTCCCTTCTGCTACAATACCACTACAAAATCCAAGCTTCCTCTTGAGCCAATCCAAATTCGAACGACGCAACCTTGTTTTCGAGAGGAACACAAGGTGGTATTCCTTGTCCAATTAATAACTTGAGCATCCGAATTGTCGAGGCATTCCCCAAGCCTTAATAGTGCCACAAGAGGCCATTTTTATATGCGGTTCCCTCGAGGCCATCCCCGAGGGCAGTCGTAACCGTTATATCAACTAGAGATTCGGATTCTATGATAGAGCTTCTGCTGCACTTCTTTTTGGTGGGAAGGTGGATGGTATCAATTAAACCTCTCTTTTTACTCTCACTAAGGAGAAGCCAATCACGTTCATCCATAGAATGATATTCCTGTTTGATTCAAGTCCACTGGGCCCTTTTTGTCAGTTCACTCTCCTTTAAAAGGCACAACTCATGTGGAGGCCTCATATTCTCCTTATCCTCTGTCCAATCCTCCTTGTTTCCTAAAATGGGCCGACCCACATACTTCTCCCCTTTTGATTTCAAAGGGTAACAAGGGTTAAGAGATTTCTCCTTCTATTTCCTCAAGTTACTTACCATATCGGCTCTGCCAATCAGCATGCCAATTTGAAAATCCTCCGCGCCAATTATGCAAGAGATTTGATTCTCAGTATTCGCTTTCCTAGACTGGCTCCTAATCATTCCATGATCATCGCTACTCATCACTGGTTGCACCAAAATGTTTTGACGACTGAATTGAGACGACACATCCATCTATCAAGGATGCAACTCTTATGGGACCTTATCCATTTCATCAGTAGTGGCATCAGGGCCACTTGCTTTGCCTACTCGTCCTCTGCCGGTATTCACTTCCTCGCGAACCTTGACAAACACCCTCCATTCTTCCCTGTCGGACATGCTCGTAACTGTGAACGGGTCTTCGGCAAAGGATGGAATAGGATTCGCCACCTAGTTGAGTCTTGTTTCCGACGTGGTATATCACGACGTAACACTAGTGTATGTGTCGTTTGCAAGTAATAGTATGATTATATGAGTTACCGTACGTCCCACGAAGATATGGTTCTAGCGATCGAAGTGTTAATAATGTTCCTTGGGCTAAACAATCAAAATGTAATGGTTTTGTTATATAACGCTAATGACGTAACTAAACTAAATTAATAAGAACAAAAGACATGCAACAATGTAAAGGATTGGGTTTTATTTATGTAATGAGATAGGGTTATGATTTCGTTTTTCGATTGATCTAGTCACAATATCGCGTTATCTAGTCGTTCATGAATCTTTGTTATAGATTGGATCCCCTTAATTGTAATCTAAACTCTCTCGATCCCTGGACTACGTCCAACTAAACGCTGCCTTTAACACCTCACGATGAGAGGCCATCGCATGCTAGAAAGCATGAAGTCCATGGGTTTCCTAAAGTAATCTCTCACATCACACAAGCGATCTCTCAATCTCTTGTTCAACATATGGGTATGTGGTCGGATCTCGACACAAAACTATCCTCTCAAAATAAAACATGTCACGGATCATATAACGGATGATCAAACCGTTAAAGCATTAAGTGCAACCACAAACCATAACCATGAAACAATTAAAAAATAGATTAACTACTCAAAGTGATATCGATACCATCATCTAATAACATCCTAACCCTAACGAGAGGTTTAGCTCATTTTTCGTTTGACAAGATAATTCATTAAACACATGGCGTGCATACAAATCATCTCAATACAAAGGTAAAAGAAACAAGTAAAGAACTCTAAACCAATCACGAGAGATGAGATTTACATCGATCCATCCGAGATCCTTGTCGTTCCTTGAATCGCCTTCGGATCGTAGTCCCCGCGTCTCTTCAATAACTATCCACCCGAATTATGTATGTTGTGTGATATGATATTGGATTACCTAGATTTTGGGGCCAAATTGTTGTATTTATAGGCATTGGAGACATGGGCAATCTCATAATTCGTGCCCAGGCATCGTGGTACAAAGCGCCTGGGCACTTTGGTAGCGCTTTCGACATAAAACTAGTTTCTATTGGTAGGGAAAGGTGAACCGTTCCTGGCATAGAGTTGGCCTACGTCGGGACGCTTTGATAAAAAAGCTGGTCTCTCACTTTGTGCATAGATAGGCTCGTACCCGTTCGCCATCCTGGCCTACGCCCAGGCGCTTTGATGGAACTACTGTTTCACGATTCTCGCATCCCATCTATTTTCGTCATGCTTTGTCCTTTGCTCATTCACACTCCATTTTCGACGCCTTTGATTATTTGCTCCTTTTTACCTGTAAATCACATCAAAGCCTGAATTCTTCAAAATATAGCAAATTAGACTAAAATCAATACGAATATGCACAAAGTACTTTGAATCAATACATAACACGTGATTAAACTAAGCGTGAAACGAGTTAAGGAACTCCCCAAGCTTGAGCTATGACTTGTCCTAATGCAAAAAAAGACAAACGAAATCAAAAAAGAACACGCTAATGTGCCAAACGTTTATAATCCTAACAATCGGATGTTACCGCTCAGTGTGTTGTGCAATCCAATTGATCAACCCCATGAAGTTAATTACTTGCATGAACAAATTGTAGTTTCACAAGGTTGACTCCATAACAAGCACCACTTACCATCCCTATGATGGTGAGGATCATTATATATATGCATTGTCAGTGGACTGTATTGTGTGAGTTGATATTTATTTATGATTGCTTCCTCTTATGTTCTCTTATGCAAACTCTGTTACGACTTTGCCTTGTTATGAACTCCTGTCTGTACCAACAGTGACGTCACGTGTCAATAAGTTGGATAATTGATGTGGCGTTACAAGAGGTGATGTGCGTCTTACTAGCAAATTGAAGGACAACATGATATATGACTAGTGGTTCTTGAATTGTGTAAAGTTGTTGTCATTTTCCTTCTCCTTTCTACCTCTTCTCCTTCCTCTCTCCTCCTCCCCATTTGCAGACACACTCCACAGTGGTTCTCCTCTCAAGCCCATCATTTTCCAAGAAATGATATTAAGATAGATTGGAATCGAATTCGTTGAACATAAATTGAACCCGGTCGAATCGGGTCTCATCAAAGCCCAACGCCTATCAAAATCCCACAAAACAGAAATGAAAGACGCACAACATCGCTAGACCAAAAAAAGGGAACTTTTTTTTCCCATAGCAATTGGAAGACGCTGTGCATCTTTCAGGGAGACGCCCTGTGTCTTTAAGGGGACTAAAGCCGCTTCGCGTCTTACAAAAATAGAGACGATGTGCGTCTCTGCTCTCTATCCACGCACAAACATAGCAGATTGAGAATTTACTTTGCATAGGGTTTAGATTGGGAATTTTTTTTCTTGCGCCGTAGCATTTTAGGAAAAAAATTTCAGAACAAGGAAATTTACAACTTCAACGTGCCATTTTTAGTCAAATAAAATACGTAACATTTCGATCGCGAATCATCAAATTAAAGTTTTCGACATGCGTACGAGTCTATGAAACGTAACCCACCTCACACAACATTACTCTCTAACAAAACAAAACATATCAGCTATGGTCATTTGACGCATAACAAGTACAATATAAATAATAATCTTTTGTAACCTCGTGCTGCGTAGATGACCATTGCTTGTTTCTATCTTGAAAAATAGCAAAGAGCTCTTCAACTTCATCATTTTTATCAATTGTTCTATCAAGAGATGACAAAGAGCAAAAATCTATACTCCATTGAAGGTGTATAACATCAAGCAGAATTTTTTCACCATTCCACTTCAACATCTCATGTGAACATGGAGGTCCCATTGTGGCAGAGAAATGACCCGAACAAACGGGTTTGATCCTTTGAAGTCTCGACATTTCATACTACCTTTGCAACTCCTTCATAGCAAATATCGAGATATGATTCTGAAGCTCTTTAATAAAGATAGTGTCACAATCATGAAAAACATGAATCTTGTCAATAGAAATCTGAGCCCTGATTTCTTCAAACTCGTTGATTACAAGACAGATTTTATCCTTGATCTGCCCAAGATTACCAGAGGAAACTTGCAAGTATTTTTTAAGTTTAGAATGAACGCCCTCTGCTCAAGATGAAGCACGATTTTCAAAATACAAATAGTTATCGGTCCATGCGCTAACAAATCGTTCTTTTTAAGGAAGCAGTGTGTTTTCTACATAACTCAAAGCTTCCTTCTTTACAATGAAATTAGATAGCATAAACTTCCATGCTTACTCAAAGGACAAGAAATCAATAGTATAAATCAGTGAATTCCACACCGCAATAAATGAATCAAATTCTTCTTCTTTGTCAAAATGACGCTTGCATTTTGACAAAATATTCTTCTCAATATGCCATATGCCTAGAAGGTCTGAAGCATTCGGAAAGACATTTTCTATCGCCTTCATCAATGCAAGTTCTCTATCATACACAATAACGAAATATCGAGACAGATCACCAAGAATATTACCAAACATTCGCAAAGCCCATGCATTATCTTCTTCTCCCTCTTTCTCTAAGAAAGCTAAACACGAGTAGAAAGACATATTGAAGCTGGAAATTCCAACTATGTCCAACAATGGCATTTTATATCTATTAGTTTTATAGGTACAATCCATCACAAACACATCTGGATAACTCTTGATCAAGGCAACAGAGTTAGGATGAGCAAAAAACAAATGTGTCAAACGATCATGCTGGATATTATATTGAAATCCACCTTCATCAAGTTCTTTAAACAAAGCTTGTATAAGTGTACGACCCGTTAGATTTTTATTTTATTTTTTGTTGCAATTTTCATTTTCACGTTAGAAATCGTTCTAGGCATAGCTCTCATAGTAGAATTTCTTTGTCGAAGTGTTAACATGATTTGACAAGGAGGAATCCCACTCATGGTCATCTGTTCGATGACGGTTTTTTCTTCTATTGACCAATGCCGACAAGAAGGATGCCAAGACATATCAGTACATGGCTTATGATTATGAGAATTATTCCTCGATTCAATGACCCATTAACTATCAACCAATCTCTTGCCCCGGACTTGAAATGGACAATCAATAAGTCAAGTTGAAGTCTTTTGCTTTCTACATTCTGCTTCAATGTTGAGTCGATTTCTATATTTACCTCCTCTATCACACCTAATTATCACATACTTATCCTTCTTTGAATTTTTAATAGTCAAAGCAAACCATTGCTTCAAGAAAAAAATTTTTAGATAATGAATAAGTGCCTGGCGAGAAGGGAACATATACTTTGGGAAAAACACATCCGTACCTATTTGTTGATTGACATCTCCATCGACGACTTGTGCATCAGTTTTAGTTATGGAGCCAAAACTTCTCATTCCCATAGCCAATTCATCTGCCTCAGTTTTCATCGATTCGTGTGATTTTTTTGGGTTGGAGAGATTGTTTGGTTTTGTGATTTTTGATGATTGAAGAGGAGATTTGGTATTGTCGGGGGAGAGTACGAGGGTCGGAGAAATATGGGCTGTGGCTGATTTAGAGGAGATGACAGGGTTTCCAAGATATTAAAAAAATATGAAGCAAACTTTTATTGAGTGGAGTGAAAAAAAGGTAAACTCTATCAATCAATTGAGTTGAGTAGATCCAATACGAGTTAAGAGGACAAAGATGGCAACACAATTGACTTTTGCTGTGGCATTAAGGAAAAAGATGTGGAAATAGTGGTAGCCTTGGTTTAACGAAATAGATCCAATCCAACTTTATCATAATGTTGTAAATTACATATTTAATTATGGATTGTGCAAGTTAATTTAAAATCAATTAACATGATTGATTTATACCATAAAATAAGAATCCGTAAAATATTTTGTTCCATGTAATCAATGTTATAAAATCTTTAAAACATAAAATTTGTTTTATAACTGATTTTAAATTGATATAATTATTCATAAGCCTATTTTATATATCTTATTTACCTACATAGCAACAATAAGATTTTAACTACATAAAAAACCACTTTTTAAAAATTAAAATAATTTCTACCAAATGTGTCCTCCTTCACTCTACTAAATACACTCTTTGAAATCATAGTTTTTCTTTAATAAATCCCTAGATTCCCACCTTCGCCGCCTCCTTTAACTCACCATCATCCGTCGCCACCTCTCCACCATCTTCTCCATTGATTTCCTCCACACTCATAATCATCGTCCCATCAATCAAGAAACAAGTCTTAATACGATGACATTGTGTATTCCTCAACCACGTCCTCTTGCTCGTTCTCAACCCTTAACAGATCCGTGGCGGCGGGGCTCCAACAATGATGACAGTGGGAGGTAGTGGTGGTTTTTGGTGATTGAGGCGTAAGGATGATGATGAAGCTGGGACGATGTAGTGATGTGAGTCGGGACAAGAGTAAAACCCGACGACTGTGCCTTGATGGTCGGTGATGGTATAACTCTTGTCATCGTCGTAGACGAAGATGGTAGGGGATGACCGGGTACAACTCCTACGATGATGATCTGGTACAGTTGCAACTCCTACGATGACCAAGTGGGATGATGCTAGTGTTGTCAATTTAGCGGGCCGGGCCGGATTTCGGTCCGGGCTTTAAAGTCCGTTACTGTAGCTCGGACGGGCTGGCCCGGCCTGTGGGCCTTGGTCGGACGGGCCCAATGGGCTTTGCCCCCGGCGGATGCCTGTCCGGCCTGGCCCATGGTCCGGGCTTCGGTTTGGTCGGACGGTTTTGGCCTTTTTAAAAAAATAGCCCTTGGTAAAAACCGTTGACGGTTTTCGGAAAACCGTCAACGGTTTTGGCTGTTTACCCATGTACATTCCGGGCAGAAAGGTTGGTTTTTGAAATTTAGAAAAACCGATAACGGTTTTCCAAAAACGTTGCCGGTTGTTGCTAAAACGTCAACGTTTCTGTAAAACCGATGACGGTTTTCTCAGGTCTCAGAAATCAACCATTCTGTCCTGATTGATTGGGCTTTGGGCATGGGAAAACCGGTGACGTTTTTACAAAATCGTCACCGGTTTTGTAAATTCCCTTGACGTTTCTGAAAAAATTTGAACGGAATTTTGATGTGAAAGTTAATTCCTAACGGCTCTTTTAAAAAAAAATGACTAAAATATCCCCTCCAACAACTATATAACGGCTATATTTAGGGTCATATATGTCCATTAAATATATTCATGCTACTTTATAAATAAAGTTTCATCCATTCAATAACAACTACTTCATATTCATTGTCTACTTCATTCATTCCAAGCAAATCATT
>JAOVYX010003763.1:0-38950 GCA_035668315.1 Drosera spatulata
TATTCCTTTCCTTTGGGGGGGGGGGGGGAGATTGACGGGTGACAATTGACGGCAATGGTCGACAGTCATGGACAAGCATCGGACAGTGATAGGCATCGTATAGCGATGAACGGCGGGCGGGGCCGGGGACGGACGGCAGGCGAGGACAACAACGGTCGACGGGGGTGATAGGGATAAGGGTATGGGTAGTGTTGGGCAGGTGATAGCGGTCGATAATAATATAGAAATTCTTATCTCGTTAGGTAGGAAAAATAATGATATATGGATGAGATTAATAATAAGGGAATTGAAGGTTTGATCTCCGTATGCAACTAACCAAGAAAACATTTTTACTACCAAACACAAGATTAACAAAAAATGCCTATCCAATTCTGTTCTTATTTTGCGTATCAAAGGTGTCCTGAGATTAATGTGAAACATGTATGCATGTTTTTATCAGAGTTATCAACACTAGTGGATAGAGAAACAAGCACGTAATCCAGAACCATGTAAAAAGGATAAAGCGTAAACAGAAACAAATAGAAAGCAGCACACTCCAGACTCACAAACACAGAGAGAAGGACAAGACCTATATATAAACACTACACCCTCTCATCCCTTCTTCATCGACAACTCATGCACCGTTGCCGACCTCAGAAACACAAACACACAAGCTCAAAATCGAAGACGACGAGGAAGAGTCATCTATTCAAACCACGACAACGATTCCTCCGATTTCGATCTCGCGCAGATCAGCACAGGTTTGATATCGTCTCATCGAAATCATCGATGATGTCGAGGTTTTGTTTTTGTTGTGGTGAAATTGTTTGGAATTGAGATTGTTTAGCTACATGCATTGCGTTATTTAGTTAGAATCAGGTGGAATTCGTGTGAAATTCGGTGTTGATTTCGAGAGAAATCATTGAGAGAGCAGAGGCCAGAGAGCTTGCTTGCATTTAGCCAATTGCATTGCGTTTTTCTTAGATTTTGATTTTGGAAAGTGGAGTGTAGAAACCGTGAGAACTTTGATGTGGGTTTAGTAACTCTAACACCCGACTGATAATCGGGTAACGTGGAGCACGCGTGGCGGTTAGTCCAACACTATGAGCTGTCTCTATACCATGTAGAAACATGAGGTTCACTCCTAAAACCAATTGGCAATAGGAGGAGAGGCACATGATCTATTTATATTATTGCAGATTTTATCCAAATTTTGATGTGGGTTTAGTATCTCTGACATGGAGTGCAAGTGATTCTGGTGAATTTGGCAAGTTATATGTTCTGTTTAAAGGTGAAAAGCTCTTGCAGTCGATTTCAGTATACCTAATCGTTATAAACTTGAGAAAAATTATTTGTGGCTAGCCACATATAAGGTTATGTGTGGCTACACCGTTAGATTTGATGATCAATGGTTAGGATAGAAAGTCCATTTCTCTCTCCTCAATTAATACAAAAATGAGTTTTCCAAAAAACAGGAAAACAGGAAATTATATTGCTGTTTATTATGTTTAGTTTGGGCGAGTGGATGCATTTGAGGTAGTAGTTGAGAAAACAGGAAATTAGGTCTCCTAGATTGGTGTCTTTGACTCTGAAACGAAAATTTAACTGCGTACAACACAACATGTCAGTGGCAAAGAGTCCCGTTTAGAGCGAAGTCTTGGAGGGGAGGATGTAGACAACCTAATTTCATAAACAGAGAGATTATTTCCATAAAAAAATTGTAAATAATGAAAAGACATTCTTGATGGAAGTATCATCGTTAGTCCTCTAAAAAAATTATGTTTCCTTCCCCGTTGATGAAGGTAGAGCAGGCATGCATGACGATTGCCAAAGACATGATAGCTATCTGGAAGCATCTTACAGTCGATGAACTTTTTTTGGTGGATAATATTTTTATATTTCCCCTTCTTGCAGATATAAAATGGTACTCTGTTGCAAACACTTAATTCACTAATTTGTTCTGGATTTTCTAGTGCGCACACTAGATATGTACAATCATATATTTGGACTGCTTGTTCCCCTACTTGTCACCCTTGCTATACAAAACAACAAACGCAGGAAGCGACGAGGGTTGCCCGTCGACGTTGGCGGAGAACCCGGTTATGCTATTAGAAATAGGCGGTTTAGTTCTCCTGTAAAAAGTGCATGGGAGGGTATTGCTACTCTTGCTGAACTATTTGAGCAGTCATGCAAAAAGTATCAAGACAAGCCTCTTCTTGGCACTCGAGAGCTCATTGCTAGGGAGACTGAAATCTCAGAAGGGAAAGCCTTCGAGAAGCTGCATTTTGGAGAGTATCAGTGGCTGACATATGGTAGGGCATTTGAAGCAGCATGCAATTTTGCTTCTGGGTTGGCACATCTTTGCCATTCAGGGGATGAACGTGTTGCAATCTTTGCTGATACAAGGGAGGAGTGGTTTATCGTGTTGCAGGTGCTTATCATGTGCTACAAACTAGCCTTTCCCGGATCAAAGTTCACTTTTGCACATACCATGAACAGTTCAAATTGGGGATTTTTTGTCTATACTGAGTGAGACCATTTAATATTTCAAAGCTATGATTTATTTTCTTATCGCTTTTAATAGTCTTGCGTTCTTCAGGGTGGTTTTCTGTAGATAAAACAAACTATTGACTAATCTATTTCCTCATCAGGGTTGTTTTAGGCGCAACATCACTGTTGTGACTATATATGCTTCTCTTGGCGAGGAAGCTCTATGCCATTCACTGAATGAGGTTTTTTTCTCTCCCTTCCTTATTATCTCATATTTTGTTTGTCATTTGTCTGTTTGAAGCTTTGTGTCATTCTCTGCATATGTTTGTTGTCATGAATGGTGACATGTGGTGATATGTTAAAGATAGTACATGTTAGTTTTGTTGCCCTTCACTCGAGGTGATATCCATGAAAGAGCTTTATATCCGGTCAATTGTTGTTGATTATTTTGTGTGAAGGGCCTGGGAGATGTAGGCCCTTCAAAGCCATATTACCATTGAAAATTCTCTTTAGATTGCCTGTATTTTGTAGTGTCTTGCTTGCTTTCTAGACTTGCTTTTCTTGAACCATGCTGTCAGTTCTGACGCCCTTCTGCTATATATACCAGACAGAGGTCACAACGGTGATATGTGGACAGAAAGAAATGAAGAAACTCGTGGATATTAGTGGTCAGCTTGACACTGTAAAACGTGTAATATGTATGGATGATGAGCATTCGCCAAATGTATATTTGATCGAGGGAAGATGGACAATCACTTCGTTTGTTTCAGTGGAAATGCTTGGCCAAAAGAATCCTGTCAACCCTGAAATGCCTCTTCCAGCTGATATTGCTGTTATAATGTATACAAGTGGCAGTACAGGCTTGCCAAAGGTGGGCATAACTCTCTTTTTAACCCTGAAATCCTGTCACTATTTGCTACATGTTAATTGATAGTTACAAACTTGAAACTCTAGTTCTTTACATTCCTACAAACCCATGTTCCCATGGATTTGCCACTGCCAGACAAATAGAGCAATCTACTTCCCTTAGACCCCTTGGTTTTCATAAAGTTAACGAAAAGGTATTGCATAACCTGATGCGAAAGTTTGAGACGTTCATTTAAGCTGTACAATCTTCAGCATAGACAAATAACCTGATGAGATGGCTAACAATATGAGTAAAGCTAAGGGTTGATGGCATATGAAGTAATGGAATCATGTGTGGCATCTCGTAGCGACCTCCCAATCTATTTGAGGTGGAGACATTGCCTATATGGTCGAAATTGGTTGTCCTAATTTTTATTTCATTATTTTGATGTTAGATTCTGGTAACTTCATTTCCATTATTGTGTTCTTTTGTGTGATCTTATGTGAGTGTAAATGTTTTAGGTTTTGTGCTTTTTTCTCAGAAGCACGGTTTCACGAGTTTCGAAATTATAGAGTCTCACATTGCTTGCATGATCAAGTTTGTTGAACTAAAGCTTTCTTTATTTCTTAGGAATTTATCTTCAGTATGTTATATTTTTAAATCAATCTTCTGTCCTCTATTCTTTTGGTATGATAACCTTATTCATACTTTCTCTTGCATCAATGTTCTGCATTGGGAATTCATAACAAAGAACCGGTTTGAGATCACTACTTGAGACTTCAGGAGACATGAAGTTGCTAGTTCGACTGGTGAAACTGTTTTTCTAACAAAGAAACATTGTGTGGTCTCTTCACAGTATGACTTGCTAACAATTGTTTCTTTTTTTTTTTCTTTTTTTTCTTGGCCCCTTTGCCCCTTTTTATCCACTCCTCTTTTTTGAGATTTTTGTCCAACTTGTGCAGGGTGTGATGATGACCCATGGAAATGTACTTGCTACTCTGTCAGCTGTTATGACCATTGTTCCAGGACTCAATAGTAGGGATGTTTATTTAGCATACTTGCCATTGGCTCATATCCTTGAGCTGGTGGCTGAGGTATTGATTTTTCCATCGCTGCTTCATTTCATTCCCGCTTTGCTCTTAGATACGTGGTAAATATTTGTCATCTTTCATGTTGCAGAACTTAATGGCTGGTATTGGGTGCAGCATAGGGTATGGATCACCATTGACACTTACCGATACATCAAACAGGATAAAACATGGAACAAAGGGAGATGCCTCTGTGTTGCGACCTACACTGCTAGCTGCTGTGCCGGCTATTCTGGACCGTGTTCGTGATGGTGTGCGAAAGAAGGTTTGTCAGGACAATTAAGATATGAATATGATAATTTAGGCATGTTGATTCTATCTGTCCGCCAATCCCCCTTGAAAAGTCGGAGGAAAAAGAAAGAAAAGAGGAACTTGCAGATCATGGATTGTCTTCTTCTTCTTCTTCTTTTGCTTTTTTTCTTTTTTTTTTTTTAAATACTTACTTTAGACAGCAAGTACTTCTATGCCCCTCTCTAACCCCTGATCTACTTATCTAACAACTTTTTCCATAACCTCGATGGCAGAGGTTTACATATGCATAAATGCGCACAGGCTTTTGTGTGCGTTTGTGCCTAAAGTAAGGTCTAGAATTGTCAAATTTGTTAATGAAGATAATGAAATGACCAAACTTGGTAAAAGAAGAGAAGTTTGTCCTGCGAGGCAGCGACGTAAAGTTGGCCTGTAAGATTGGCTAAAGAAAGGCTAATTAATATTGTAGTATTGGTAATGGTTTCTTTTAATTTTTGCTCAAGTTCTTACTTGAAAAGCTGGAGATTCTGAATGGTGATTCTATTAGCTTGGGTTGTCAAAGTAATAGTTTGATCCGTGGTAGAAAGGAAATGAATTAGGAGATCAGGAATACCTCAAAGAGACAATGCAACGCGAATGGTGGGTCTGTGGATATGTTGCGTCCAAATGTTCTTAGTAAAGAAACACTATCAGGCAGTTTCTAGGTTGAATTTGATAGTATTTGTGTCCGTGCTAAGCATGAAGGATGTAGTGATTATTTTTCTGTAACAACCATGAACGAACCAAAGTGTAGTTGAGTTGTTTGAGCATAAGAACTAAAGAAGCAGTTTGAACTTGCACTGCTTACTATAATTCACTATTGAATATTGATGATTGTTATAAAATTATCCAAGCAATCAGGATATGCTAGGGTGGGTTCAGGGATTGCAAAGGAATGCTTTTATTTTCAATCCTTGGGACTGATGAACTTAGTCTCTGATGGTGGTCCATCTCTACTATGGTCGAAGAAAATCCCAGAACAATAAACACAGCAATTCATATTTGACTTGAAGAAGATACTTGGAGATTTACACGCTTGTTGTGACCTTTTCTTCACGCTTTATCTTTTGTTTGATTTCTTTGTTTTAGTAGCATGCTTTTAGATTGTATCAAGATCATTAAGCTCGAATGAATAAAAACATTGTTGATTTCTCTCCCGAATTCCTCTCTTCTTCTCTAATCTATTCTAAAACCTCCCTTTCTCTTCTCTAAATCTATCGCTAATCCCCTTTTTCTTCTCTTGTCCTACATCAGTCTCTGAAGTAGCTTATGACTGTAGTGATACTGCCTTGACTAGCTGATTCCACTTGTGCTGCAGGTTGATGCAAAAGGTGGACTATCCAAGAAGCTATTTGAACTTGCATATGCGCGCCGTTTGGCTGCAGCGAAAGGCAGTTGGTTTGGAGCATGGGGTTTAGAGAAGTTCCTGTGGGATTTCCTGGTGTTTTCTAAAGTTCGAGCTGTTCTCGGAGGCCGAATCCGTTTTATGCTGTCTGGTGGTGCTCCAATCTCTGGTGATACACAAAGATTTATCAATATCTGTATTGGGTCAGTAAGGCTGTCACTTATTGAAGATCCTCTTTCTTCTGTCGTTTTCTATACCATGAAGTTTGTCAACATGCTTTCTTGAACTTTGTCGTCGAAAGCAAGTCATCCATTCACCTCAGAAATTGCATGCACTGCCTAACCGCTGGACATAGGTATCATGCAAACAGGGGGAATCTAGGTGGTGATTGATACCTATGTCGGATATAGGTTCCCCCATTTGAGTATAAAAGAAAAGAAATTTCTGATCTTACCTAGCGTGTCTCCGCGTCAATCAGCAATTCTGGTATTTACTTGTGTGGTGCTTGACTTGAGAAAGTCTTCGCATCCATAGGAGTTACTTTGCTATGATTGCCTCGTTTGTGTTTCTGCATGTTACAAACTGATGGCGAAAATAGAAGAGTTATTTTTCACAGGAATGGCTGCATTATTTTTTTATTTTTTTCTTTTGCCTTTTTGGCTTTTTGGATAAATCACATGCATCTAAATCTACCACTCCTCAGTCTAAGAAATAGCCCTTTGGTTGAACCCAATATGGTCACATCTGATCGAGCATTTCAGTCTGGCACTCTCTTTTTATTTGTTTGGATTTTCTTCAATAGTTACATTAGTGTGGATATGGATAGAGCATATAACTTTGTTGTTGGGGAAATTGATTTTAACATCATGTGGCCGTGTTTGATTTTCAGTGCTCCAATTGGTCAAGGTTATGGGCTTACTGAGACTTGTGCCGGTGGGTCATTTACCGACTGTGATGATACATCTGTTGGGCGTGTTGGTGCTCCACTTCCCTGTTCATTTATCAAGGTCAGAAACTTCTACACCAAAACAATGCACCCTCCTGCTCTTGGGTTTTCCTTTGTGTAGTACTGATCTGCTTCATTGGTCTTTTCTATTTTTTGAGTTTGTTTTCTTAAGAATTCAATCATATTTCTTCCAGTTCTTTCGAAGTAATCGACACTTCAATCTTCTTATTCTTTTAGTCCAAGCAAGAACTTCATCTAGTATTTGAGATTTGATTGTCTTGCTTATCCTACTGTAGCTTTTTCTGTCATGGTACTGCACTACTACTCTTTATGACTCTTTGTGGATGTATAAACGACAGAGATTTGAACATGTAGTTATTGTTTCTCATTAGATACCTCGATTTATTTATTGTGTGCTGAGTTGTTTGCTTTTGAAGTTTGAACTGTTTTTGCTGGATGCAGTTATCGTATGAATTACTATATGCAATTGATAGATACCTAATTTATCTTTGTACAGTTGATAGATTGGCCTGAAGGTGGGTATCTCATCAGCGACAAGCCAATGCCACGGGGAGAAATAGTGATAGGGGGTCCCAATGTAACGCTTGGATACTTCAAAAATGACACCAAAACTAATGAAGTATACAAGGTTGATGAAAGAGGAATGACATGGTTCTACTCCGGAGATATAGGGCAATTTCATGCTGATGGCTGTCTTGAGATAGTTGATCGCAAGAAGGACATTGTAAAACTTCAACATGGAGAATATGTTTCCCTTGGAAAGGTAAGCCTTAACGTTTATCATTTCCTAGGGGAAACACGAGTCCGATATCTACTTCATCACTGATTATAAATATTGCTTCCAGGTTGAGTCGATTTTAATTGTCAGCCCCTATGTTGACAATATTATGCTGCATGCTGATTCTTTCCGGAGCTACTGTGTTGCTCTTGTTGTGGCTTCAGAATCTGCACTACAGAAATGGGCTTTGGAACAAGGAATCAGCTTCAGCCATTTTGATGACCTTTGCAAGAAAAATGCAGTAGTAAAAGAAGTATATAGCTCACTTGTGCAGGCATGCTTCTCACTTCCTTTTTCTGTGGAAACTTCATGGGCATAAGCAATATTCTTTACTTCATAAAATCTCCTTTTATCTAGTGTTGAAATATCTTTCTAAGCTAAAGAAGGGACACAAAGTGAAACGTTCTGTAAATTTCCTTGAAAAGAGTGCGGTTTCTGGTACAGAACCTGACGAGGTTTTAAAAACTAGGGAGGAAACTTAAATTAGGAAAATATGCAACTTAAAAATTACAATTATTTCTTCACTTGCAGGCCGCCAAAAAGGCACGTTTGGAAAAGTTTGAGATCCCTGCAAAGATCAAATTGCTTTCTCAACCGTGGACGCCGGAATCAGGTCTAGTGACAGCAGCACTAAAGCTTAAGAGAGATGTTATCAGGAAGGCTTTCTCCGAAGAGCTGAGTAAGTTATATGATTCGTAATCTTCATGTATGTGCTCTGGAAGAAGCGGAGCTTCAATTTTCTGCATTCTTCTGTGGTAATCAACCATGAAATACAGAGCAGAGCTACTTGGTAGCCATAAGATTTTAGTATCCATCTGTCCCCTGTGTTGTATATGTTCGCTGTTATGCTTGCTATTTCAGCATGCATTTCATGCCTGTTGTATTCTAGCATGAAAAGAAATAAAAAGTTTGAGCTTGTACACTATTTATCTTACATGAAAAAATCATGTCAGAGCGAATTGTATCAACCGGCATTGCTTCAGGATTTGTTGCCGGTATGTTTCGGGTTGCTTGTGTGCTTTCATTGAACCAGCCACTAGCAGACCTGAAGCAAACACTAATTTGCAACCATTTTTTGAATGTCTTAGTTATACGCTTGAACTTACCATCTACCATCCACACTTGCTGTATGACAAGTGAACGCATCAAAGTAAAATCAGAAGGATTTGACAGCGAACCAAAGTTGCTGCTTTAAATGGATGAAGTTAAAACCTTGGCTGCCTCTTCATTGGTAACGAGTACTTAAATCATAGGACTATAGCAAGTGATGACAATATATCACTGGCAAAGTGTCTGTCTCTGTCAATGAAAACGTCTCGTTTTCGTTAGCCCCTATCTATCCTTTCATTCTTTCAATTGTCTTTCATTTTCCTTTTTTTTTTTTTTTGGGGGGGCTCAATTGCGTGACCTGAATCGATGTATACTCATGTCTCCAGGTCGCTTAGTGTTGGAACATATCATTAAGAAAACAAGAAACCACTGTTTAAGGATAATCCTTCGGAGTTTACAGTAGCTTTCTTTGTCACTTGATTGATTTCTTTCGTGTTTGTTGGCTATTTCCAAGATCTTTCATTTGTTTCTTATCAGTATTGTCCCTGCTGGTTTAGCTTTTCATCATCTTCAATAGATTGATCATTGATGATTTGATTGTTATCGCGCTACCTCATGATTGTGAATTGATGTACACAGTACTCTGATGTCTTCCTGTCTCTTCGCATTAGCACAAATCACTTGGAGCATGAGAAACTACTGATTTGGAAAATCCTCATGATTGTATGACCTGACTTGATTTTCTGTTCATGTTTGGTGGCTGTTTCCAAGCCCTTTTATCTTTTATTTGTTGCTGCCCAGTAGTGTCCTTGTTTCTTAAGTTTTCATCATCTTCTAAAGGTTGATGATGGTTTACTGATTGTCTGAGATACCTCGTGATTAAATGAATCGATCCGGTTCTCATTTCTTGGTGGATACGAATATTGAACTATATGTTCTAAATTCTTCCTCGTCCTTCTTCCATCTTCCTCTAAAATTGGTAGTTCACTAACAGTTATTTCTTTTGTTTGCCAATTCCCTGTTGACTAACTCGGTTTAGATTGCATGAGAAATTTCTTCATACAGCGAAGAAGTTGTGGTTAAATGTTTTTACAGCGCGCTGCAAATGCTAATTCCATCACTCTCTTGTTAGTCTTGTAGCATGTTATGACTGGTTCACAATGTTTGTGTGATACCTCGCAGCGCCCCTCGATCTTCAGATCTAGTGTTTGTATCTGGTCTAGTAGTTTGTGCAGGTGTATGTTGAAAACTACGTTACAGATTTCCAGGTATCATCGATTTTCCGATCAGAGTTACAATGTCCTATAATCCTTCTGTGTTTCATGCTTATATCTGGGACATCATACCGGAAATGTGGTTTTCCGAGGAATACACGGAATCCAGACTACGCAAACATACTGCGTGCTGGATTCCGCATACCGGGGATTATTCCCGGCACGACGAGCTTATCCTTCAGCTCAGAAGGGTTCAATACATGTTTCGAATCCATCAACCCAGGAGGAGGACCACACATGGGCATTCTTTGAGACTCTCAGTTTCCCCATCAGGTACAGATAGTCATGTATGTTCTCCTTGGGAACATACATGTGCACCCTGACACGACCCCCTCTGTCTATTTAGTTTCCTTGTTATGTTCCTGTTTGCAGTTTGGTGCTTTTGTGATAACGTTTAGATGACATTTAAAAACATAGATCGGATGCCGCAATGTAAGAAAGAGGAAGCCGCCAATCGGAGGACAAAGTCATGTGAAGACGCGGTCGTTCGAGGTTAGTTTGCTGTTGCCTTATATCTACTCCTCTTTGCTTGATGGGGTTATTATTGATCTGCTATGTGGTACACAGACTTACTAAGTTCATAGTTATCGGGTTCTTTAATCTTCGTATAATGTTGTCACTTACTTACATGATGAAAAAGGGATAGTGGTGACAGATCCATCAATGGCACCACCAGTGCGGTCCATGATGTGAAGTTCAAATTTTTATATGTGGGCGTAGTTGATTGTCCTCATCCTTTCCTTCTCCATGTGACCACTTTCTTTGTCATCGGTTTAAACACACTTTCCGTCCTCCTTCAATGTCTCAGCTCCTTTTGAGTTGGTTTTGTGATTTTGTTTGAGATACGGTCCTGCTTCGCGACTCTGCGGGTTTCCCTTTATGATGATTTGTGTATCGCTCGTAGGCCATTGGGTTATCTTGTTGGTTTTTGAGGTTTCGTTGTGATGGTTGGAGTTAAATTTTGTGTGTTTGGGCCTCTGATATGAGAATGAGAGTTTACTCATAATAATCAGTGAACAGAAACTTGAAGTGGTCGGAGATGGGTTCTCGATTGTCGCTTGACACTTCCCGAGAATATCACAGACTTCTCGTTAACATAGTTAAGAATACGTATATCGGTTCCTTCTCGTTAACATAGTTATATCGGTTCCTTCTCGTCCCTTGCACTTCTGTGAGATTATATGGGTTGTTGCGCCTTTGCCTTTGGGTATTATAAAATGATAGAATGTTATCGACGCTCTTTTCTATACTCCCTAGGCTCCCTTCCACAAGTTAAGCATCCATGCTCTCCTCGTGTCTTGATGCTATGACTTCATGTGTCCATCATACAGAAAATGTTATTGTCGAGATAATAATATAATATTATTTTCATCTCGTAATTATGTGCAATGTTTTTTTTATATTATTCACTATGTAATTTGAGAAGGTTTGTTATTCATATAAACGACACACTTTAAATTTTTTATCGATCCACGGTTATAATACGTGATGTTTATTACCATTAATGTTTCACAATATTTTCTCGAAAAATAATTTTTGATCGTCTCGTAATATCGATTAAATCTTTTATCGTCATTCATGCTTGATTAAAATAGCGTAATCTTTTTAAGACGAAGATAGTATTATATAACATCGAAACAAATCACTTTCTTCAACATGTGATTGTGTGACTCTTTTCGTCCCAGAAAAAATACAACGGATTGATTTAACACGTGTGTCGATGTAAAATTTGACACGTATGTAACTATGTTCAAACGTACTTTTTTATAAATTCATCGTAAAACATCAATGATTATGTAAGTTATTTAACTTAATATATTATTACGAAATGATTAGACAAAATTTAATATAAAAATAAGATTTATATTTATATATATATATATAAAATAAAATAATATATATAAATATTATATCTTTGTGGGACAGAGTGATTATTATCTTTACACGAATTATTAGTGGCTTGGTCAAGTAACATTGGGTACACTAGATGTACCGTATTAAGAGTGGTGGCATCAGTCAAAGAAGCTTCCAGCTGGAATTTGTTTCTTTTCTGTAGCTTGGATTGTTTAGTACTGTTGCTGGGCGCAGTAAAAGCACATGTGGCAGCAAAAAAGCAAAAGGGGTTAAATTAAAAATAAAGAATTACAGGTTGTTGTGGTCAATTCAGTCCAGTGTACCAAGCTTTGACCATGCAGCACAGATCGTGCATCAGCTCTTCCTCCGTTGCTCCCAACACAAATATAATTATTTAATTTAATATGGTAATTTATATATATATTGATTTTTTTATAAAGATTAAATTATCTTTTGAATTTTATGAATGGGAGGAATGAAAAAAAATAATATGATGGATTGATATGATATAAAGTATTACCTCCGTCTCAAAATAATTATATCATTTTGTCATTTTTTATCCATCCTAAAATATTTGCAACGTTTTTGTTTTTAAAAGAACCTGAAGAGAAAAAAATTGTATGGTTGAAAATTGAAGTTGAGTGAAAAAAGTTTTAAATCTAAATTTATATGAATAAAATAAATGTTGTAATTATAATGTGACAGAGGGAATAAGTAGTAAGGATGTTTTGATATATTTTTGTAGGAAAAAAATTTTCAAAGATAAAATTACAATTTAATTAAAACGAACTAATTTAATAAATATTATAATTTTATTGGAATAGAAGGAGTAAATTATTTAAAGCACTACCTTTCATCAAAAAAAAAATAAAAAAAAATCAAGTACCAACAACATAACTAAATCCATACGTAAGAACGAAAACAAGTTCTCAACATGATATGAGAGTCTGGGTTGATCAAGTTATGTTCTCTAACAGAACCAAAGAGTTACATCGTTGATCAAACATATAAGAATGATTGATTTATATAGAGAAAAAAGATTATCCTGTAAATAACATTCAATCAACTGTTACATCACTGTCTCCATCATATTTTAGGATTTAAAAAGGATTTCTAGATTTTTTTTAAATTTCAAAATTTTAAATTTTGGAGAATGTGTGAAGGTCACAGTCTATTAACGGTTGCTTGCAGCATAAATACAAAACCCATTTATATCACATTGAGTTTTTCGATGAATTCTCAATGTGAAAAATTATCTAATGTTTTATCTTAACTTACATTAAGTGTCGATCAACCAAGAAAATTATAGGTATTTTGGTTAGTGTTACCTTTCTTTCAATGTCTTGATTCATAATTAGTGCTATTTTACCATAGATTTGATATTTTTGCTTTGAACCTTAGTACCATAGTCGGTACGATTAGTGAGTCCTGAATTTATGAGTATATGTACTCGAATGAAAAGGAAATGTTAAGCTATTGTGTATCTATACTCCAACATGCACCAATTTTCAGTCTTTGTTTGCAATTAATACACACGGCAAATGGCCATAATTGCCCCTTAATAGTCCATCAACATGATAATTATCATTGACAGTAGGTTTAGTTCATGACCCTAAAAAATACAAAAAAGGTGAGTAGGACAGGGCACACTTCTGTTCACCTCATTGACTGCACTTTTCCATTGATGTTTTTTTTTTCCAAAGTTATTTCGTTGATGTTTATGCACTTTATTTGCACATATCGATAAGGAAAAAGAGAAAACATGTCTTGACATATTGTGATGATCCAACATTCAAGATTTAAGTATATGAATAAATGATCAAAATTAAAATAAGATGATTTAATCTTAATTTCTCATCTTAATTATTTTAATCTCAATTATTATTTTATCCTGTGATACAAGATATACATCTCTCGAACCCTATCAATAATAATTAAAAGAAGTATCTCTTTTTCATTTACACACCACTATGCAAACCCAACAGCCAAAGCTAAAAGGCCAAAAAGACCCCAAAAAATAAAGTCTTAAAAACTTATAGCAAAAGGAAAAGTGACAAAAGAACAAACAATCCACTCTTCATTTCTTTGTTCTTGTTCATGTTCATTGCTCTATTTTCTTTGCATCAAAGCCACTCTTCATCTTCATCTTCATCTTTATCTTCGTCGCCATATTCATTGTTGCGATGAATGAATATGGCGACGAAAAGAAACCAAGTTGTTACATTCATCCAAAGGAACAATTTGTTGGTGTTTGCCCTTTGTGTTTGAATGAGAAACTACTTGTCTTGTTTGCGCAACAAGAACTAGCAGAACAACAAGAAAAGAAGCAGCTGCAGTTATCGAGTAGGCGATCGCGGTGTCGGGGTAAAAAGGAAGGAGTTGTATTGGTAGATCAAAAGAAGAGGAGAAGATATATCAGATTCTCCAAGTTGTTTGCTCTTGGATCTCTTATTCATTGCTGGAAATCACATGGTGATGATGTGGAGGATTCTCAAGTTCCAGATATCTGCACCAGCTTAGAAGGTGCATATAGTAATGAGTTTAATCCGTTAAATTGTTTGATTTAATTTCTTTTCTGTCGCGTGACAGAATTATCTGGGTTGTTGTGTTTCATTTACTTCTACAACGCAATTTGTTTCTCGATATGCTTGATAAGCATTTGCATTATTTGTAAGATTATAAGTTGATAATCATTGCTGGTCGAGGATAATAGTGGAGACAGTTCAATTGCTTATAGAGTGCCTGGATTGTCGTTTAGAGTCAGATCTGGGAGAGATGTTGTGACCCTCGTAGACATGCTTGATTATGATTATTGAAATTAGTGACAAGCAAGTTGAATTCTATATATGTTGAGCAGCTCTTGTTTGAAAATTAATTACTAGTACTTAATTACGGTACTTGCATGGCTTGATTGAGATATATAGTTATGAGACAATGTAACAGGAAATTACTGTTGAAACATGTTCAATTCATGTTTGATTTTTTCTATTTTGTCCAGAGTTATCTGATATGGTAAATGGGTTTGGCAAGGCTTTGCTTTTTGATTTTGAAGTTTTGAGCAATGGATGAGCCATCTAGGTTGTCAAATGCATAATATAGCAATAGCACATCAAATATTCATTCCAATGGATTTGATTTTTGTTGCTAAATTTTATATTTGGCTATTTGACATGGAAAATGTCTCTATCATTTTTGCCACATAAGCAATTTATGGGAAAAAACCATTAAAAAAATTAAAAGTTTAGTTTTGTTAAAGAAAAATCAACAAAGAAGGCATTATATAGCATAACATCATTGGAGTTAGATAGACAAATTTGAAGATTTCAACATTATTTATAATCATTTTATAATTATAGATATACAAAAAATAACCAACCCCATTGGACTTGTTAAGCTATTTCTGCTCTGTATGCTAGAACATTTAGATTATGTCAGAAGATATCAGGTTTTTGTTGATTTCAATGATAGAAAACTCGATTTCTTTTCGATAAGATGTTAAGTTTGAATCTTATGAAGGTAGAAATCAAGATGCTGGAAAAGCTTTATTCATGTTGTGTGTTTTTTCCATTTCCATAGATTCATTCATATCAATCAAGTTTGAGGGGAATGGTGTTGCATCATGGGACAAAGACAAAGCCTCGAGATTGCCTCCTCAAAACCGCAAAGACCTCCAAACCAACAAACCCAAAGAAGCAACAGGCGACGAGAGCGTCGACGTGCATAATCCGAACCCACGAGCGTCTTTCAGATGGCGAAAGAGGATGATCAACCAGTTATTAAGACTCATCAGATGGAGAAGATCCAACAAGAAGAAAACCAATGTAAAAAGACATGAAGTGAAGAGGACGAGATGGAGGAGAAGTTGGTTCAAAAGGAGAAAAACTATCAAAAGATGAACCATGGGATTCAAATAGCTCCCATTGTCACAATACAAGATTGATTGTTGGTTTTTTTTGTCACATAGATGTCAAATTGAATTTAAGATAATGTTATAGTCTTACACTAAAGAAATTGTGTGTTTGTGTGTTTCTTTTAGTTTTCTGAGAGAAGGTTGCCTTTGCTTGAAAATTTTTAGGCCGTGTGTGAATATCTAACCCATTTATTTTCCCAGCTCGTATTTTTTTCTCGCCTGGAAACAACCTCTTGATTTGTGATGTAAGATTGTGTACAGTTTTCCTCAAATTTTACTTCCAAAGTGGGCTTTTGATGTCGATGTTGGAATGTTTATGATTTCTTTTATTTATTTTTTTGGTCAAGAATGTTTATGATCTTTTAGCTGCATGGATTATGAATCGAAATCATGCAAGAGAAGTGACCAGTATCCCATAATTTTTTTGCTAATTTGTAGTACTACTATGAGTTTATCGATGCAAAACAGAGTATAAAATACAACAGCTAAAACGAAATCTGGGTTAACATCAACTTTAGCACGTCGCTTTTCACCTCAACAAAAAAATCAAACTTTTAAAGATGTCACTTTTGATAAAGTTGAACGATCAAGTTAACGTACAACTTAACGGACCGAGCAAAGTGGACCAAAGTCTAGGTGAAAGTGAAGTGAGCTAAGCGGTACTTTGTGTATCTGTGACTTGACACTCTAGTGTCCATGCGAATAATATGAATGTACAAAGACAATTCAGAGTTATAACTAATCCGCATATCTTTGACAACAATGACACTACGTTCAGAAACTCTTGCTAGTAAGTGATATAGTTGTACTCTTCTCGTTCATAAAAATTTATAACACTTATTAGATTGAGATTTTCTAATTAAATACAACATTATTCTATTTGAAATTTTTTTTTCTACAAAAATATTAAAACACTCTTATTATTAGTACTTTATATCACATCAATCTATTCTATTATTTTTTCTCATTTCTTCCACTTACATAAATCAAAGAGCAAATTAGTTTTTATAATAACAAAAAACAATACACGCACATAAATTATTATGTTAAGTCAATAGGTTATAAGTTTTTTGGGACGGAGGGAGTATTATTGAGCTGATTCCTCAACATAATATTATGATAGATATTTCGTTTGTCCTAATAGAATTACAATACTTGTTAAATTTGAATGTCCCAAATAATTTATTGTACAATATTATCATATTTGAAAAAAAAAATTCCTATAAAAATATTAAAACACCTCTTTATTATATATCACATCAATTCATTACACTATTTTTTTTCCTCTCCTTTCACTTACACAATACAAAGGACAAATTGGTCTTTATAATAAAAATCAATACATATATAAACTAACATATCTGATCAATCGGTTGTAATTTTTTTTGGGACGGAGAGAGTATGAGATTAACGTTATAGTTTGAATGATATATTGAGATGTGTCTTTCTATATAGTATTCCTTCAATCCCATAATGCATGCAATATTTTTTCCTTTTGGGTTGTCTTAATTTATTTACAACCTTTACTCTTTTTAACTAGTGTTTAATCTAAAAAAACACATCAATCATATTTTACTATAATACATCCAATAACTCCTCTCACAACAATCTTATTATTTTTAAAAAAAAATTTTTCTTCGTTTAATTCTATAAAAATTAACCACATACATAAATTTTCGTATCAAATCAAAACGGTTGCAAGTATCATGGGACGGAGGAAATATAGATTTAGAGCTTGTTATTACATTCTGATAGGGATTTTATACATAAGTGAAATTTAAGCATGTACAAAATGATTAGTCCCATTGAGATGCAAATAAAAGTTACTGACAACTCAAAAAATACTTTCACATGCTTCTAAGAATCTGCAGTATTATAAAATTTGTCCAAAACAAACCGCAAGCCCACTTTAGAACTTTAGAACATGGGCATCGAACAATATAAAATTCAGAAAAATTAAAAAGAACGAAAGAAACTAAGTGGCAGCTTTTTTGCATATAATTATACAAGAAAGAAGCTTTCTCGTTACATTTATTTACATATTTTTCGATTCCAAAGGGAACAAGGACTTGGCTTTCCAAAGCACAAGTCAACCAACTTTGTAAGTACCAACAGACTCAGAGCACGTTGTTTTGTCGCATAAGTGGATAGAGTATAGACTCTACCATGTCCAATCGATACTTCTTCGGTGTCAAATTGATCGCAATATTGATATGACAACAGCATCAATGTTAACATGTATTACAAACGATCAAACATCAACTTACAGACTGATCTTTATACGCGACTATCAGGGTTGTCATCATTCTTTTGATATAGGGCTGTATTTTTAGACAACAACTTTGATGTAGTCCAATTCAAGAGTGCACATTGCGCTATCAAACTTCTTCAAAAAAGGGTCTTTGACCCTTGTTTTCTTTGAGCAATTGGATTTCTCTGTTGTTGAACTGGATTACTCTGCAGTTAGATAGGATTTCCGCGCTCTTGGACAGCCCACGGTGAGGAATCCAGCTCCCTTTTTAGTGCCACAAATTCCGCTCATCTTTCATGTCATGTCTGGTTGAACAGCTTACATTACATGCTCTTAAAAGTTAGCATTACACTGAAAATGATCATGCCATACATACATCGCAAATCAAAACGCTATTTTCATCTACAATGAGTAGCGTGACCGATATCTCCAGCATCCTGCAAACGACATCGGGAAAACTTGAATTTATCGAACCATGCAGTGAAGCTTCAAGGACATGCAAGATGTAACCAAAATTTCCATCATCATTGCGAAACATGTAAGACGCAATGAAACTTTCGATCATCATTCCCGAACAATAGCATAGAAGCTTTACATCAGAAAGTTGAGTAATTACAACGAAGCGAACCCCTAATTTGGATTCCAGAAAGAACTTGCATACTAAGTTACACCGATACTGCATATGTACGCTCGCTACAGTTACATATCCCTTCAATCTAAACCCACTATTTCTTCACTGATTCCGGAATCTCAGCTACAGGCCTTGCTTCCTTCCACACCCCATTTTTTACGACACTTACACCCTCGGTCGAGCTTGGCAAAACCTTTGGTTTATCGTTCATGCTCTCCACACGGTGACCTTGAACAACATTCCCACCGTTAGCATTCGTATCTTTACCCTGCACAACAGCATTGCAGGATATTTTATGACCGTTCTCAGCAGCTGCCCCTAATGCTTTGGTCGAGAGAGGACCAGCAGCAGGTCGGTTTTCCACAGCTGCTTCCACTTTTGATGACATAGGTGCGGGTTGAACTGGATTAAGTTTCTGAAGCGATGAACCGTATTTCTGGACCATATCGTTCAGTTTGGTGCCAGAGCTGGGAACCGGAATAGGCCCATCAGCTTTCAAGGCTTGATTTCCTTGAGGTCGAATCGGCGGACTACATGTAGCCGCTGGAGCTTGTAGAGACGAAATGGTGGGCACTTTCACAATGCCAGCAGCCTTCACAGAAGCATGTGGAGGTCCAGCAACTTTCATAGGTAACTTTCCTTGGTCAGTGGATGGGCTACAAGTAGCAGCCACAGTATCAGCCGATGGAATACCAGGTCTCACTATGGTAGAAGAAGCCACCGGCGCCCTAAGCGGCTGATGGAGTGGGCGTGGTAAAACAGCGGTTGTTGCCACAGATGGAGCAGGAGCAGGAGCAGGGAGTGGGCGCGGCAAAGCAGTGGTTGTTGCAACAGATGGAGCAGGAGCAGGAGCAGGCTTGACAGACTGAGGTACAACAGGTGGGGCAGCAAGTCTGGGTCTGTTGACCTCCGCTCGATGATTTCCAGCAGCCAAGGGCGACGGGGTAGCTGCCACAGTAGTCGCAGACTGAGGGAGCAACGCTGATGCGGGAGGCCTGGGAAGGTTGGCCTGCGCAACAGGCAAGGGAGAAGAAGTAGCTGGTACTGCGGTAGAAGCTGCAGAACGGAATATTTTAACATTAGGATGACCTGGGACGGAGACAGTCTGTAAAAGGCTTCCGGCACCTGTCCCAGACGGCTTGACAAGAGGAAAATGGACTACTTTTTTTGACTGTGTTTCCTTAAAGATAGTAGCTTCGGATTTACTAGCAATACGAGCACCAGCAGCTCTTGCAGCAGCTTTCACCATAGAATCTGAAGTTAAGGTTGGATTTACTGGTGACTTTACTGTTGGAGGAGGCCGAGGCATTGGAGGAGGCCCTGAAACAGCACCTTTTGATGCAGATGCAATGGGAACCTGATGATGAGGCTGTTTCTGGGAGGTAGGATCCTTCTTGGCACTTGAATGATCTACACCGGACGCATTGATAGTCGTAGGGTTGCTTGACGTGGCTGCTCCGTTTCCGACAGCACGATTAGAATTACCTTATAAAAAAAGTTCCACCACAGAATTTAGGCATACTACGAGTAACTTGAGAAGAAATCATTAAATTGTATTATAGCTGAAACTAGATTTATATCAAACTTGGCATCTAGAAAAAAGAAGAAGAAGAAGAGGACTCTACAACCGGAAATCTCTGCTTCAACCCGCAAACAGTGTTCTATATTTTAAAGAATTAAAGAAAGAAGTCAAAACAGGACTGATTCTCTAGCAACATTTTGAAAATACTAATGATAACACGATATAAACTGTAAACCTTCCATTTCATTTCTTCTTTCCTTGTAAAAGAGAATGGAGAAAAGAACCATAACGGACTTTAACATCTAAAGCTACTAGAAAATGTGCATACCGGCAGATGTGAAGCTACTGTCCTTGAGAGCCATGTCGATGGCTCGACGGGTAGCCATTGCCTGCTCATATTTTTGTGAGCTGAGCGGGTCGGTTCCTCCTGCTTCTGAGTTATTTTTCCTCTTGATAGTAGTCCACCTCTGCACATCCAACAAAACTCAAATACTACAAGAACAAGGACAACTGAGGATCTACAACTACTGATTTTCCTTTTTCTTTCTGGGATGGGGAAATATATCCACATTTTGCAGGCTGCGCACTTCCGTTGCCGGGATTTGAACCCGGGAAACCTGGGGAATGCCAGGCATCTTGACCGGACTAGATGACAACGGATCGCCAGTTAAAGAAGACGAGCAAATAACAATTTTTTCCATTATGAGACTCATTACCACCCTCACACAAAATCAACTTCTGGCATAACTCATAAGGAAAATAGAAAAAGAAGAAACACTTCTTGATGAGACAATGAAGCGATTAGGAAATTCCATTTCATTTCTACTTCTACAAGATACAGACTTGCAAAGAATCACATAGCTTAGAAAAGGGACATTGAGAAAGAAAACCTGATACAGTTGTCCCGGAGTTCGATCCCCTTTGAAGTGTTCTTTCGCCATACCCGCCCAATTCCCTTCACCACATTGCTTCACAGCTGCAATCAATTTTATATCCTCCTCTTCTGCCCATACTTTTTTTCTCCTTTTGCGGTGTGCTTGACTGTTATCCCCTGTAGTCTCCCCTGCCTCACTAGCTATCCCTGCAGATGATTGTTTCTGAACAGAAACCGGGACGGTAATGTTTGTTACCTGAATGGAAGAGGAAGGTAGAATATTTCCAGAAGCAGCTTTGGAGGACTGTGCATTTGCTACATTTATAGTCATTGAAGCCTCAACCGCTGAACCATTTGCCATATTCACCACACTTGGTAGGCCAGAAGAGATCAGTACCTATGTGAACCATGAAGAATAGTTCAAAACACAGAAATCTGAGCAACAGCTAATGTGCTTCGTACTTTATGAGGGACACATTGACCAGGAGATTCCAATGAAGTTGCAGTAATTTTAAAGCTGTTTCCATCTAAAAGGAAACCAGAATACAAGCCGTAGCACTGGCATGGCAACTCTCACGGCTTTAGGAATAAGAAGTTTGGACTTACGA
The DNA here is from genome assembly GCA_035668315.1 of Drosera spatulata. Lineage (NCBI taxonomy): Eukaryota > Viridiplantae > Streptophyta > Magnoliopsida > Caryophyllales > Droseraceae > Drosera > Drosera spatulata. The sequence continues at coordinate 21,757 of JAOVYX010003763.1, forward strand.
TACAAAAAATCCATACTAGCCGAATGAAAAAGAAGTTTGGACTAAAGATAAGAAACTTAGTTAAAAAGGCCTAAACACACTGAGATAGGAGGGGAGGCATCCAAATCATATTCCAGCAAAAGGACCTTTAGCAAGGCTAACCTTCACACATGCAGCAGCCTCAGCTGAAGCTTCAGCACTGACAGGAGGGGAGGCATCCAAATCATATTCCAGGTCACTGTCATCTTCCTACAACAAATTCAAAGACGACCATTAAGAGACAATACAACTGTCTACTATACATCACACGCCAAGGCACAGGAGGTGGAAGAACTTACCAGTTAAAAAGGCGTAAATACACTCAGACACAGAACAAATGTACCATAAAGATAAACCAAAGAAAACAATCACTCAGTTTACAAGGCAAAGTTGTGAACTTGCCCTCTCCCAATTCTAAACAAGAACCATTGACACTGCTTAAGTTGAGTTAAGTTCATGTCATACTAACATCATCGAAATAATATTTCATCCTTCAACAAGTTTAAATAGGCAATTATTGAAATAACTGAAGTGTGATACAACACTCAGCAGAGACCGAGATCCCATTCCCAACCCCGACATTTTTCAAACAATACAGCACCAAACCAACTTTATAAGTAAACATGCGATTGCAATAACTCTTTCTACACAAGGATCCTTCTACAGTATAACAGTCATCAATGCCACATCCTAAGGCAAACTTCATCTCCATGGAGCAAGAAACATCGTAGCAAAAAGCACTACAAAGGGACTACCATCAGCGTTGAATACAATTATCGGAATCTCCGCTACCATAAGCAAGCAACCAATGCAAGACAAATACCGCGACTGAAACACCAACACATACAGTCTACAGAGCATTCACAATGAGCGAAAACTAACCAAGGGTTCGGCGCCAACTTCAATCTTCTCATCAAGTCCATGCCGATAAGCCAAATGCCGCCACACCATCTGGTACTCCCTCGCATTCGATATCCCCGTTGCCGTCTTCCTCACCGAGCCCTCCCAATCAATCTTCGCCGCCGATGACTGCCCCACTTCCTGGAGCAATGCCAGCACCGTCGTCGCCGAATACCTAATCGCACAACACATCATCACAAATCCCCAAATCAAAACCCTAACCCTAACCCTAACAATCAAAATCAACACAAACCGTTGAAATAGGATTGTGATATCTTCTTCACTGATCGTCCCGCCTCTCCGGCGCTTCTTCACCGACTTCTCCCCCATCGATTCGATCCCCAATCGATCGAATCGCGATTAAGGGTCGTCGAATTGGAGCAAATCCGAGATTTTGAGTTCGATTCGAAACCCTAGGAATTGGGGGAAATGAAGAGAAACCCTAACCCTAGAGAAAGGGGAACGGTGGCCGACCGTCGGTGGCGCGCGGCGGCGCGTGAGTGGTTGTGTGGATTAACGGGCGAGTGAAGTATAGAATTTGGGCGTTTTGGTTGTGATTTTTTTGGTTTGATTTTCAAATTTTTTGGGGTTGAGATCTTTTGTGAGATAAGAGGGGAAGAAAATCTTGGAATTTTTTTTGAGTTATAATGATTGTGTAAAACTCTTAAGCGAATTTTTTTGTAAAATTTGATATTCACATTAGATGTATTATGGAATATATTTGTTTTTTCATAGTTTTATAAGTATTTTTTTCGTCTCATAAAAAATATAATATAACATAATCATTGCATTATTCAACACGTATTTTGAGAAATTTCGTTATTCTTCTTAAACATGTAAAAAGTATCACGTCATTGTCTCACGGTTAAAGTATATAACTTAAATTATCATTACTATTTCACGATAATATTTTGTAAAATGATGTTTGAGCGTTCCGCGGACTATTAATAACTGAATAATTTTATCGTTAACCTAATCCAACGTTGCGTTTTTTATGGGATGTAAGGAGTACTATATAAGAATAATTTGTTTTATTATGTGGTTTGTATTGTATATAAATTGATTATTAGTGATAATAATCTCTTACATAACAAATCATTAGAAATTAGTCCATCCGTCCCAAAATTTTTGTACTTTTTTTGTTTCACGAAAATACAACATTTTGACTTTTTATTATATTTCGTACATATTTTGACTATTTTCGTTTTATCATTAGACGACATAAAAATAACATTTTTTTAGCTTAGGTAAATTACACAACAAAAAATATCATAATGTTTCACAATAATTTTATAAAAAAAATCATTTGATCGTTCCACGAGGCAGGTCCAAATTCACCTTGATATGTGTGCACAATCAAAGTATTACAACCTCAATGAAACGGAGGGAGTAACATTTTGTCATTTCGATCCTTCCCAAATTATTTGTAACATTCTCATATTTGAAAAGTATTGTGTGATTCAAAATTAAAATGAGTGAAGAAAGTAATATTGTGTAGTTGAGTTGTAAAATTGAAAAAAAAAATCTAAATTATATGTTAAAAAAGTTATGGGAGGAAGGAAGTATTTGTGAGTCATGCTTACTGTATTGTCCTCGATTTAAATCATCTCACATCCAAGATCAAGGGATGCATCAAATATTCAAATGTTATGGCCACATTTCTTTTATGGGGTAAATGATTTCCACAACAATGACTTAAGCATGATTACGATATTCTCAAAAGATATCAGAAAAAAAAATGAGAGCCTGCATCTAATTTGTCAAGCATTATTCAAGCTCTTTTTTGGTGGTTGTAAGCTTACAAGATGAAATTAAGGAATGAGCCACTTCACCTGTAAACAGCAACTATGCTTGTAAAAAAGTGTCCTTATGGGGTTTGCACTTTGCAAACGTGGGGGAAACTATACACAGCTCCAGCAAAATACATCTAACCTTACAACTACCATTTTCATTATGCCCACATTCATAATTTCAAAGACTGTGACGTGTGAGTATGCCTAATACAAACTTCGTGATATGTCAATATTTCATTTAACGCAAAGGTACAGATGTTCAGCAAAAGAATATGCAACATCAGCATTCAGGACCAAAACATCAAAGGGCAGCGATATGTAACAAACCAAATCAAGATAAAGTTGATTATAAAAGAAACAATGCGTTGGTAAAGATAATGCAAATAAAACTTTATTAAATGAAATTGGTTCAATAATAATTCGTTTTCTTCTTAGCAACGTCTCCAGAGATTCCACACTAAAATCATTAGACAATTTTTCTGTTTTATATAAAAACAGAAACAAGACTTTATTAAATTACCGTCTTATAAGAGGCTCCATCAAATAATCATCAACCTGAACAAGTTGGAAACCGGAGTAGCGCCCACAGTATCACTAAGCATTCTTCCAATAAATCCTTATGGGAAACAAATTCACACGCATTCTTCTAGGATGTTCACTTAACATACAACTCCCCACCTATCCTCATAATTCCCCCACTGTACCTACGAAATTTCCTCCCCTATATATATACAAACATAACACGCACACACAACGTGACATTCAACATTTATATGACATTCACCACAACACCGCTCCTATATCACTCTCCTACAATGCCAACACCATCAGCACCATCTACACACACCAATGATCTAATCTACGATCGAAGAATAACATCAGTGGTACCAGCAAAGGTAACAGGAGAAGGCAGAGTGCATCCCTTAAGTCCCCTAGACATGTCCTACAAGTCCAACAACGTTAAGGGGCTATATGTTTTCGAAAACACGGGTTTGCAAGCGAGGGACTTCAAGGTCCCGATGTTCGAGTGGTTAGTGCATTTCGTGGTGGTTTGTGGGAGGATGAGGGTGGCGGAGGAGACGGGCGAGGTGGTGATCAAGATGAACGATGCCGGGATAAGGATGGTCGAGGCGAAGGCGAGGGTGAGCGTGGAGGAATGGTTGGAGATGGAAGGGAGGAGGGGGTGTGAGGATCATGGGCTTGTGCCGGAGAGAGGCGAGGTTGGTGATGCTGGTGACTTGAGCTTTTCGCCACTGGTGTTGTTACAGGTACGTTGGCTGATTTTATTTCGTGGATATATACATGATTGTAATCACCTATAATGGAGGACGCCAAAAAAACGGCTTCCATGCGATTAAGAAAATGACTCGTAAAACGGGAAAAATTGATCGTAAAAAGGCTAGAACGACTAAACAACGAGTAAAAGTAATGTTTGTAAAAAGCTTCCTCGTTATTGAAATTAGCGATTAAATTTTACTTCTAGTCAGCAAATTTAATGATTAAAATACTCCAATAAAAAAAGAATATTTTTTAAATGATAATGGAGTTTATCGTAGTATTTGTCATAGGAGATACTGAGTGTATTATAGCATGATTTGTTTTGGTGTGTTTTTTATGAGAAAATGTTACTCCCTTCGTCTCAAATAAAATACGATGGCCCATACTTTAAGATTTAATTTAATACGATCAAACGTCTCTTTTTACAAAATTATTGTGAGACACTAATGCTAGATTAAGTTGTGAACTTTAATCCTGAGCCAGTTTAAGGTTCTTCTAACATCGTTAAAAATAAGAACGGAACGTATCGAAATACGTGACATCGTAATTTATTTAGGACGAAGAGAATATTAAATATGATTGATTGGTTATATTGTGAAACGATCTGAATAAAAAATATAATCTATAATATGAGATATAACTTAGGGATTAAAGACGAATATTACTATGATGTCGTAAAAGTTTGAGACCAAACACACATTTTAGTTTCTAAATATTTGTTTGTCGGAGGCTTGTCGACAAAACTTAATATTCAATCACGTCGTACTATCATAGAAGGATGCCGCCTGATCCCCGATGAGACCTTTTTTGAGTTGGATGAAATTCACATGAGAGGTGATCATGTGAGAAGGGAAGGGGTGATAAACAATTTGCAATTCATATCATCCGGGCCAATAGGAATGTCGCTAATAAATAAGTATCCTCTTTAATAAATACTGTATTCAATATTTCTAGCTAGTGGAGAACATTATAAGTGAAAAATTTATTGCGTGTTAAGTTCAACCGGTGACTACATGTAACAACTGTTAGTATCGATAACATTTGTCTTGCTCTGATTGTCGAGAACATTTGTTTCGATGTGATTTATAATGAGCCTTTTGATATCAACTTGGATTTTTAGTAAAAATTGATTTCTGAACAAAAGTCCTTAATTATTTGACCGTAATATTGCTCGAGGTATGATGAGAAAAACAGGGATCGAATTCGTGATGTCGTATTATGATTTGATCATCTGATATCATATCGAAAAATCTATTCTATCAAAAATTTAAATTGATGGTACGAATCCTTTTAACATTCTTGCTACCAAAGGGCCCAAGAAATAAGATCAACATACATTGAAATCTCAGGCTAGCATTGATCACGATAGAATGGTACAGAGTTCATGGTCATGAGCCGGTCCATACTGTTACGTTGCTGCTGCCTGCAGGCGGGGCTGTCAACTGTCATGCATGCGGCATTATCACATGCCTTTCTGCCCGGGGCCACAGTTAGCCATAACTCCAATAGTTACTTTATGGCTGCAATCACTGGTGCTTCACGGGTCGATCATAGAAACCCTGTTTAATACGGTATAATAGGTAGTATATATAAGGATAGAATAATCAAAGGGTGCGGTTTTGGTGTTACAGCAACAACCAACATGACAATATGATTACCGTTGATTTTTTATAATAAAAAAGAATTGATTCAGTGAGAAGTCGTTCCTTCTTAATAATGAAGCATGAATAACTATATCTTTAGATTTCTTATGTGAACATATTTTATCCTGGGCGGAGCTGTATTTGTCGGAATGCTTAATAACATGATAGAAGGATGAGCTGTTTAGTAGTAAATTACTCCGTGGTCATAAATCAACCCTAATAAATTCGCATTCACTTGTGTTGGAGATTTCATGACTTCTAACTTGGGCTGCTGTGCAGATGACATGGTTCAAGTGTGGTGGACTCGCATTGGGCCTGAACTGGGCCCATATACTAGGAGACATATTCTCAGCTTCTGCATTCATGAATGTTCTGGGCCACTTCTTACAAGGCCAGTACCCAACAAAGCCTCTTCAGATACCGAAGCCCACGAAGCTGGGCATCGCGAACTCGACGGCCCAAAATCAAAGGTCATCTGCCAACGGCCCAAAGTTGAGATCATATTCCCTTCACATAAGCAAACAGCAACTCGATGATATACGTTCCACTCTCATTTGCTCTAAGAATGTCAAGGTTGGAAATGTTAAGCCCTTTGAGCTTATCACCGTGTTGATCTGGAAAACAATCGCCACGATTAGGAATAAGGCGATGGAGCCAAGGGCAGTGACGATATGCAAGAAGGGCTCGGGCGATGGTCACAACAGGGAAAATATGATCCCGTATAATGGCTCAGACATAATGACGGTCCAAGTGGATTTTTCTGTCGCGGAAGTTGATGTGTCGAGGTTAGTGTCAGTCATTGCGGAACAAACTATTGAGGAAAAAATTACCATTGACTTGAACAGTGAAGAGAATGAGCGCCGATTTCATGTTTATGGAGAGCGGCTTACGTTCCTAGATTTGGACGGAGCCAATGTGTATGGATTCGAGATGAAGGGGAGATGTCCAAGGTCTGTGAATTACAGCCTCGACGGAGATGGTGATGGAGGAGTTGTACTAGTGATTCCTGGGTCGAAATCGAGCAACGAAGCCTGGGATTCGAAATTGGTAACGGTGATATTGCCTGAACATGAACTCGAAGAACTGAAAACCTTGCTCAAGACGCGGTGGGTTATTCAGTGACACGAGTTTTGCTCTGTTCTCTTATGTGATCCCCTCATGTGTAAACCATCAATAACTCGACTGTTTAGTCATATTAGTCCAGTTTACACGATGATTCATGAAAATCATTTCAGTCTATTCTTCACGTCAAGATACTGTATATCACTGGAAATGATACATTATGATATACTAAAAGTATCATCTCTACTGGTATCAAATTGAGATCCATGTTCGAAAGATCAGTAAACTTCGAATCATCTTCTGTTACATAAATATAGAAAAGAATGAGTTAACTATAATCTTGAACTTGTACTCACCTCGTTCATTAGTTACCAGTCATTGATCATATATGATCATTTCAAACGATTTCATAGTCTCGTTTTAGCATATTCTTCAACAGCTCAACTTCATTCTCGGGCAAGATAGCGATTACAATCCTCCCATTCTTGTTATTGTTGATTCCTTCGTTGATGATTTCTGGTCCATCACCGACTAAGATCGCTCCTCCTTCACCAACATATCCGATGCTATAACACGCAAATATAGGCTTCTGACCTTGAACTTCGAAACCATAAACATTAGCCCCTTCCATATTAATAAACGTAAGGTTTGCACCATAAACTATGCAGTCACATTTCCCTTGTTCTGCCATTGCTTCTTCAACCATTTCTTCAATCATCCCGTTCTCTTCGACCTTTTCTTCAACAAGGGCCGACGCCAGCTTCATTATATCGGCCTCTGAGACTGAGAAATCCACGCTAACTATGTATACTTCTAGGCCATTATAAGGAACTGTCTTCTCTCGATCTTTCGAAGTGGTTTTACTACAACATAATGTGACCGTTTTTGGACCAGTTTGATCTTCTCTTATCCTTGCTATGCATTCCCAAAGAATCGCAGATATCAGCTCAAACGGTCGTATATGAGTACTACGATCATGATCTTCTGAGTTTTGAGTATGGATAGTCGACGAATACAGCTTGACAAGCTGATCTGATTTCAGATGAAAAGAATGTGTTGCCATCTTATGAGTAGTAGGAAGTGTCCAACTATTAGCAGTCGGGTCAACCGGCTTAATAGAAACCGGCTTCTTGGAGACGGAACGAGAGCACCTTGGGCTTGGGGGTGACGGCGTGTCAAGGTGCAATGTCGATGAATAATTACCTTGTAAACTCGGTCCCATCGAGTTCATGAATGATATTGCAGAAAACATATCTCCAAGAACATGAGCCCAACTAAGGCCTATTGACATTCCCCCGCATTTGAAACGGGTCATCTGCATGCAGGAAAACGATTCTAGTTAGTCCCGATAAAATTATTCAGCGAATCAGCGTTGTCCCAATTCTAGTTGTCTCATCAAGCAAATCTTTATGCAGCGTTCGGCCAAATAGAATACAAACTGACCGCATTTTTCTACAAATAAATCTAAGATGTTTCTGCTAAACTCACTCGTGACTTCAGAAAAAGAAATTACTCCTTTCGTCCTAATTTAAATAGGACATATATGTATTTTGCATTATTATATGTGCATAAATATAAGTCTCGTTTTCATATCAAATCACGTCTGATTGTCCCGCAACATGTATTAGGTTGAAATACGTAACTTACACAATCATTGATATTTCATGATAAATTTACAAAAAACTTCGTTTCATTGTCGTTGCACGTATGTCAAACTTTATATCGATACGTCTGTCATGTCAAATGGTTGCACTTAAATTGGGAAGAGGGAATATGTTGCTTACCAAGCCGCGAAAATAACTCGTTTTTCCTCAAAACAGATTTATTTTACTTTTTGATTTGCCAAACAGACCCTTGAAGAATTTTGTCACTACTTCGACGTTGACAAACTATCCTATTAGTCCGTTACACCAGCGAGGCCGCCCTACCTGTGAAGTCTATATATTGAGAGGGTGACCACCGGACTTCGAATATTGATATGTAGCCCATGATTAGGGTACTTGCTTTCAAAGGTGTAATAAATTGGATGCTAAAACTAAATTTTTTAGATTGCTGGTAAATTTTTGAACACTACTTGTTCTATTTCATGTATGAGTTCCATTGGTGATGATAAATTAAAGTTTTGGATTCAAGAAGAAAACGAGGCCTGATTTACAAGATAAGAAAATTTGATTGGATGTTAGCATCTTAAGATGTATTACGTGGAGCACCCAACATAAACAAGTCTTTTTTTTCTTCTTTCCAGTAGTTGTAGAGGAGATGAATCCTCGATCATTGACTTAACCATTACCGTTCAGAAGTCTTAAATTTTTTGCAAAACGAAAAGTTCAATATCTAATGAAGAGTTAGAATGCATAATCTAACTACACGTAACCAAAAAGGTATAATCAGAATTACTCATACCTGAAGCAAAACAAGAGGAGTATAACTCAATTCAAAACCCTCGGAATGATCAGGAACAAGCTTATCCTGATGATCAGAGCCTCCCATCCTAAACCATTCATCAATAGTCGTCGAGGCCTGCGCCTCAATATACCGAATCCCAGAATCATTAAGCTTGATGAAGGGGCGACCTGCTTCAGGCACGCGGATCCTCCCACAGGTGGTAGCATAACTGATAAGCCATTGGCATGTCAGCTCCTTCATCTTGAATATTTCGAGGCGAATATTGTTGAAGAAGTAAAGCCCTTTGATGTAGTGAAACTTGAAGGCCAGGTCAATGGCCGTTAGCTCGTGTACCTTTCCGTCCCCTGTCGTGGTTGCTGTCGTCCCCGTTGTAAATCTTGTTATTTGCACCAGGTTTTCGTGCTCCGCCATTTTGGACATATTGGAACAGAGCAAACTAGAGACCATCACAAGAGATCTTGTATATGAGGAAGAATTAATTGTAGATTAGTTAGATGTTTGCATCTTTCCTTGGATAATAGTAGTAATTCACCATTGGGACCAAGATACTATTATGTTAAACTTCCAAAGCTGAATAAACTATAGATGAGACGACTAATTTATATGTTTCTTGATGCCCCAACCAAACATCGAATCACTGACCATATGGGAACAGGATCTCCTGCTGTGACTGTCCAATAATAAGAATGATCTATTGGTTGAAAAAAACGGGGGATAAACACTGTTTTTTTTTTTTCCTTTCTATATGATGGTGTAATTTTCACTCTTGGATTGTCAAGACAACCCTAATCCCCGATCACATGATTAAAAAGAATGATTGTTTATCGGTAAGTTATCCTTTACTGATCTATTGTATGCCCTCGTGATAGTTAAGTAGTGAAGACTGAAGGGAAAAGGTTTAGCAGTAAAAAATCTATGTGACCATGATAAGAGTACAAATGAGCCTTGCCTAGCAAGCAAGCAACTTAATTACATTCAAGTCTATGAAACTTTAGACCGTATTAATAATGGCCTAGATGTGGGGTTATTCACTAATATACCTACCTCATCCTCAAATGGGCTGGATATTTTCCTGAGATACTTGAAAGTGAGAACAAGGGATGATACCGACAAAGTGCAGTACAAAATGTTAAACTTGAGGTTTTAACTTAAAATTAATTGAAAATAAATTAAGTGAGTCAAGATTTATATATGTCATTATGCCATATTATTCATCCAGTAGCAATCCAAAAACATTATAAAAGGTAAAAAAATCATCATTATAGATCTATAATAACAGTTTGACAATTGTGGTCTAAATCGTCGTTGATAGCCTACGGTAACGATAGTGGTCCATAAGGGTGCGACAAAGTCAGAGGGGAAGGATTTCGCTACACCAACCAGACATCTGAGCCTACTTCTCCACATCATCAGACTAATATTTTCGCCTTACTTGGTTTAGGTGAACGGTTCTGAACACAAATTAGCGCGCTCATGTATTAACATTAGCGAATTACTTAGATCATAAGGATTAGAACAAGATCAGCTCTGGACATACTTTAGGACAATAAAGCCACTGAAATGAGAACTTGCTGGAGACGAACAGATCCTTGGACACGCTTTGCCTCATCTGAACAAGGGTATTTTCGGAATTTTGAACGTTTTTATTTTTGGTTGTATCTCGATTATTTTTATACTATAGTTGGATTGGGTTTCTGACTTCCGAGTTGGGTTCGGCTGAAAGAATATTGGGCTTGAGCCCAATGCGAAGAGTATAAAATGTCACGATAACATGTACATCAACTTGTAGCAAGGAAAATCAAAAAATGTCACGATATATTTTAAGCTTATCTACCGTGGTTGAGGTGTAGTTTGATAGAATATTTATAGATTAAATTTTTTCTTGTCAAGATTTAGTTTTTTTTTTTTAAAAAAAATAAGTTATTCAAATAGTTTTTCAAGTTGAATATTTTTAGATTCAATCATTTTTTTTAAATAAGTGAATAAATTATGTGAATAGTTTTTACGATCGAATATTTATATTTAGTCATTTTTTTAAGCAGGTAATTCATGCTAAAATCGAACAGATTCTTCGTCCCCGCAATTAAAAGGTCATATGGAATATAAATCAAATAGCAATATTTTTTCCTGAGTAAAATAAAGATTGTACAAAATTAAAATAAAACTTAATATTTTTTTATAAAATATATATCTTTCATTAAAGTAATTTGAATCATATTCTAGGTTTGTTCTCAGTGTATCAGTACCACACCCTCATAACAATGGAATCTATTTTTCTTTTAAAGATTAATTATATTACAAGAAGATCCTTCCAGGATCTAAACAAAAGATCCACCGGATCACAAGAGCTAAAAAAAAACTCAATTGCTAAGCACAAGGGCTAAACATCCAAAACAAAGATAATGAAATACTTACAAAATAAGATCGCCACCAACAACAACACCATATTGAAACGCCAACAGCTGTACCTTCAAGAGTTGAACCCGCTTTCAAAGATCTGTAAATCAACAAATATTGTTCCGAAAAACTCCGTGAATCAAACCCCTCGAGTTGATGAACGAGTTGGCATCAATGGGGAGGTTCGGCCACCAAGATCCTACCCAATGCCATAATCCTAACAAAACTAGTTCATGAAGATTTGTCCACCTCGGCATTTTTTGCTTTGAAAACAGCATCACTACGTTCCAACCACACCGACCAAACAACCGCAAAGAACAACGAAGTCCAAATTTTCTTCAAGTTCTTTTGCATAGGAATATTCGACCAAATATTAAAGAGAGCTCGCAATGTAGCCGGCATCACGAATTTCATACCCCATCACCGGAGACAAGAACCCCATAGAATCCAGACCTCCGAACAGAGCATGAAAAGATGATGAACTTGCTCGCTAGCTTCACCACAGAACGGACACCTGTTTGCCAAGTAGAGTATGACGAAATCTTCCTTCTTTATCTTCAATTAGATTCGAAAATGACTTATAAACTTTATTTTGATTATCATTCATTGGTTTTACGCGGATTTTATTATCAAAAAGTGCATCGTTATAGTATGTTAAGAGTCCATCCATATCCACGAGTCTTGTTCCAAAGTAATAATGCCGCGTCTGGATTCTAAAAAGATCATCAAAACTCACATGATAAGACAAGTTATATTAGCTTGGGATTACTTTCCGTCATTGAGTTTCTTCCTCTTCGACAAATCAAAACAACCATTTAAACAACAAACCAGCATTCCTTTTCATAACATTATCAATCCCAATCCACCAAAATCTCTTACTTTCTCTAAGTGCTCCCACTTCATCGACGGAAGGCCACGCCCTTCTTTCCAACCGGCCTAGAAAAATTACCTCTGTATGCTCGTCAGTTCCTTCGCAACAGATTTAGGAACGCGAAATATAGATAGATAGTATAATGGAAGGTTGGAGAATGAAGCCTTCGATAGTCTTCTGGTAATTGAGAGATTTCTAGCCTTCCAGCCTGTGAGACGATCTTTCATCTTCTTGATCAAGGGCTCCCACATTTTTCGTGATCTGGGATTGGCGCCCAAAGGAAGACCAAGATAAGTAGACGGAACACAGACTAGTATATGTATATTTAAAAACAACGATCATCATTAAAACATGAAAATAGATATGTTTTGAGATTCGAGTCAAGTTGATGGTAACTGGTCAGCTAATTACTAGACAGTGTTTTACACAGTGTTTTACACAGTGTTTTACACAGTGTTTTACACAGTGTTTTAATCTTGATCGTTGATTTTTATTAGATATATTAACCTTAAAACAAGACCAATGCAATTGCTATATGGATATGCATTGTTATATTATAGCAATGATTCTAAAGAATTGCACTGAGTTTATTCATTGCAAAATTTGGCTTTGGCCAAATGATGTGCCATATTTGATAATGATAATGGCGATTCCTATTTTTGCATACTCTCACAAAACATTGATGCACTAATCCCAATAGTAGAAGTAATCTATGTGCCATTCTTCAAGTCATTGATTTATCACATTGGTATATTAGAGTACGATTCGCATTGAAAAAACATTAGTAAATTTTAACAAATTGATACTATTCATAGATGAATTAAAGCTTTACTTATACAAAAATGCCTTGTATCATTAAACTTGATTTTTGGTATGTCAAGCCACATTCTCGTTAACCGTTATTAGTAAATGGTAATGATTTGAATACAACGATCAAAGATTTCATGTCAACATTGCTCTTGCAGAAGTGCTTGGTAAGTCCAACCGACTTACCCAAAATATGCAAATTCTGGACTCATACACGCATGTAAACTGCCATGCACATGTAAGTGGCATTGATTTAAGTATATGAAAAGTCGGTAACTTGTGTCCAAATTTGACAAGACAAAGATTAAGACCGCAGATCACAAAGTTTCATTTTCAAATCTTGATTTCGGTTCAAGAAACTGCATAAGTCTCAATAAAAGCTTAAAACAAATCGTATAAGTTATAAGTTGTCAATCTGTGAAGCTTCTTGTTTAGATGGCATTAATTATCATTGCCAAACATCAACTGTCAATTTAATCCAAATATTTGAACTTATCCAGGAGGCGGGCAAAGAAATTTTCAAGTAAATGGCCATAATTTCAAATTGTTTGACTTTTAAATTTTGGATATCTATAATGCATAGAATTTGTTTATATGTTAATTAAGCCTAGGTGTTCTTTGTGTGTCCATTAGTTACATATCGACTGTCGTGGAACCAACCATCATGTTTTGTCAACAGGCCAGCTCGAGCCTACGTATGAAAAGATACGAATGAAGAATGTACACACCATGAGGAGGACAATTTCGACGATTAATATATATTGAAATTCAATTACTCCTTTCATTTTATAATATAAGCAACACTTATCTATTTTTATCATTTTAAAATATATACAACATGACATATTTAATAATTTTTTCACATAAAAAAATATCATAACAATCACCATCTGTTATATTAGATCCACTATCTCCTCTCATAATTATTACAATAAATCCCATTATCATCAAACAAATATTTTTTCTTCATCAAATTCTAATTCCACACAAATTCAACACATATATAAATCTGCAAAATATTTTCTATTTTTTAAAACGAAAGAGTATAAAACTTCTAAATTTTGAAATAGTCATGAAATTGACGACTATTATCTTAGGGGGACATTTGATCGAGTGTTTGAGACTTCTTCCATTCACGGCCTCATTGTTATCCCCATGATGGGCACCAAATGGATGTCGTTGATGAAAACTTATCTGTTGAATAGTGATAATTATAACGTGTGTTTCTCGTATATATATGAAACCGAGGAAATATTTTATTGAGGAAAAGAGGCTAATGCAACATTATCCAAAAAATTACTGCGGGGTTTTTTTAACCGTTGAATAAAAAAACAAATCAAGGTAATTTCATATTTAGTTGATGCAACGGTTAAAAATGAGACCGTATTAATTTATTGACTAATACTATATTAACCTAATTTTTCCGATATTTTATCGATGACTATTACACCAGTTTAATTTCTATTCTCCAATTCATTAATGACAACAAGATAAGAACAAGCTTTTTGACTAACCATCTAGTTAGCCAGCTGCTGCATACATTTTGAAGATAAAATTAAGTATTTGGAGGCGTCAAACCATTTGACAAAACTTTTCAGCATGCAAGCATATAATGCATGCTTAATATACAAGCAAACAAGCCATCGATGTCGCTTACTCAAAAATCAAAAGGTCAGTGTATAAATCAATTTTGCTTTGCATAAAAGCAACTGTATACTATTCCGCACGAGTCAATATCTTTTTACAATTGCAATCTGTTCTCCACCAAGCTCGTGATAACAGGCCATCGGATAAAATATAGATATTCACTCGGTCGCAAAATTATAACGATTGTTTGACCATATACGGGCATCGAAGCAAATTTGACATAATTATGGGACGAAGGCAGTATAAGTTTTGATCGTACATATATACCAATGCGATTTTGACTCATTTCACAAAACAATATAACATTATCTTTTATAAAATTATCGTAAAACAGTAACGACAGTTGAAGTTCTTTATTTCAATTCAGAGTCAATGATATAATTTAATTGCTATCATTAAAACCAAAAATACAACTATTTAAAACAAGAGTCTAATTATACAAAAAAGTTAAACTCCTATATATAAATTGAAACAGAGAAAATAAAATCTATGTATGATGTATACTTGAACGCCAACAAGAATGGCAAATTGGGCAGAAATCCTCAATGGAATTTTCACTTACGTTATGATATCCATTAGGTTTTATGAACTGTAAGCAATGACTCTGTGAACCATATATCATATTCGAGTGTAATGTAATTTTGTGTATATGGATTGTCAAAATCGAAATGAGAATCATCACGTAAAAAGACCTTTCATTGGAAACTTTTGAATAATTCCTCCGAACAAAAAAACACTACTACAGTCTATAAATAAAGTTCCGTGTTTATAGAGTAGCAAATAAAGAAACAGATAGACTAATAAACTATGCACTAGATTTGTCTCGGGATCCTTATTTGGTTTACTTGTTTTTCGAAAGGACTCTATTTTTTATTGTTCGATTATTTAATTGATGTTCTGTATTCTCATGCATTCACAAATAAAATTTCTTTTCGCGCTACGTCCCCTTTAGACCAAAAAAAAAGTTTCCATGTTTAAATTGGGAATGTATAAGGAAAGACAAAAAAAAAACGTGAAAAAAGCAGAGTACAGTACCATTTTGTTTTGAACAATAAAAACAGAGTACTATTATTGGTGCCAAGTTAAAAACAGGGTACACTGTTCATAATTTGTACGAGTTCTAATACATATCCTTATATCAGGGCCCAAGATCCGTCTTTCCTTTTTCACCCGATGTTAAAGCTATTAAAATTCCTGAGTGTACGAGATATAGTTTTCCCATTTCCAATATAATAATAATAGGTCGGTGGGTATCATACTCTTTTCAGATTTTGTCTAGTTTAGGATCAGTGGATCTTCTACCTCCACGTGGCATTGCTCCATCAGGTTCTCGTCATTTCGACAATCATTTCGAATAATTATCTGATCAATTGATCACGATGATTTTAAATTGACTCCACGTTTTTTTTTATTTTCGAAAGAATTATCTCAGTGATCGATTGTAACCATTTACCGACAACAATTAGGAGAATAGATTGGAATTTCTGGATCGTTGTTTTTGCCTTTTGTTTCATACTGATACTGCTATCGCGTAAGCAGTAAACGAGTGATTTATCTCTTCAAATGTACGTAGCTACTACTAGTTCGTAGCTAGGATTGCTATCATTTATCAAAAGTTGTGTGCATGAATCTAGAAACATGGAATTGGTTGACATGATCAAACAAAAAGTAGTAAGTAATATTTTACTTGTCCAACACACTAGTTGGATTTTTGAAAGTTTGATCGAATCTTACAAACTAAATGATCACATAATCGAATTCATAGCCAACATTTCAAGTCCTACGATGTTAATTTCAACAAGACCTGATCCTCATTGTTGAAAAGCAATTATTCAAAGACCATTCCAAAAAAAAAAGAAGAAGAAGAAGTGGCGACGAACGGTGAGAATCAGTGACGACAGGCAATAAGACGGTGACGACGACGAGCGACGATGGTGATGGCAACGGTTGCAGCCGAAGAGGGGTGACGAGTGGCGGGGGTGGACGACGAGCGATTGGTGATGATAGTCGACAACAATAGTGTTTTGTAATTGAAATTTCTTAAACTGACTGATGGGATTATTAATGATACAAAAAGATTGTCATTATTAGTGAGGGGATAAAAGCCCTTCTCCTTATGAGTGAGATTATTAATTCTAGGTGTATTTTGCGCATTACATGTAGGATCACTAGGATTAATAATCCATCATCATAACTCTAATCTTGTGTACCAAATGAGCCATAATAATATTCCCATGAGATTGTTGCTACATTTATTGTATTAATTTATAGAGGCGCCAACATTGACGGAAATAAATGAAAGGGAAATGCTAACAAAATTCATTTTTAGAAGAGACTCTCAGCTCGAATCAATCCGTTAATCTGAGGGGTTG
>JAOVYX010003764.1:0-10756 GCA_035668315.1 Drosera spatulata
AGAACGATATTTGATGTTGGATCTAGGCAGAAGCTCATGCATTAAAGTCCTATGAGGATTCAATGCCATAAAAGTTATGGCGCTTCCACATTTGAATTTTCTTTTGCATTCTTGTGTGTTTTAAAACCGCTGGAATGGTTGAGAAGCTGCAGATGCTCTGATCAACTTTTTCTCAAATCTGATATTAACGTTTCTTCATTTTTGAAAATCTCTCATGTCTCCAAGTTTGTGTCTGTCTTGCCTCTTTCGATCATAATTATGTGCTTCTTACAGTGTGGTTCCTTCATAACTCTCTTATGATGTTTGCGATGCCCAGGTATCAAACAAAAAATGGTCAAAAGCTTGAGCCATTGGAGGAAGTTACTATCGAGGTGAGATTGATATTTTTGATAATTTTTAATACTAACGAAATTCAAAACTACTACCTTCTGGGTCTTGATGCAATTGTAAATGTTCAAGATTAATGAAGAGCATGTTGGTTTGGTGATGGAAGCCTTATCTCATAGGCGAGCAGAAGTTGTGGACATGGGTCCTGTACCTGGGCACGTTGGAAGGGCCAGATTATCTCTAACATGTCCTTCAAGGTCAGTGTATACTTTCTCTTGAAAGTAAATTTCATAGTTCATACTCTTGTCATGGCTTGTGGGAAATGTGAAGATCAATGATACATATTTCTTTGTGGGTTAATTTCAGGGCCTTGGTTGGCTATAGAAGTGTCTTCAACAGTGATACACGTGGAACAGGATTTATGCATCGTGCTTTCCTGAGTACGCTCCATCTTGCTTCTTCTTTTTGTTCTTTTGATCACCTCTCTCTCTCTCTCTAGAATTCTTGAGAAATTCTTGAGAATTCTGCTCACTTCCTTGTGTCTCAGCCTACCGTTCCTGCGTGCTTCTGTTTTTGCAGCTTATGGATAAATTAATCTGAGTGCTTTCTTGAGAATTCTGCTCACTTCCTTGTGTCTCAGCCTACCGTTCCTGTGTGCTTCTGTTTTTGCAGCTTATGCAAAATGTCGTGGTCCTCTTGGGAATGTGAGGAAGGGAGTACTGGTATGATGCCTTTCGCTATAATGTGTTTTAGCTTCATATCTTTTGATGCCTCAATAATCTTTGTTCCAGGCGATGCTTTTATAGTTCCTTATGGATCATAGTACATTGACTTTGTGTTTGCTTATCTGGGATATGCAATTCCACTATTAGTACTTTAGTACAAGATCACCTTTCTTCTGCATGAACATAATTTTATTTTATTTTCTGTTTGCATCATATTTTTGCAGATGAGGTTTTTAGACAAGCTGCATGAACATAGTTAATTAGATAAAGTACATGACTCTGCTCCTGGCTTGGAGAAACAAATTGATTAGTTGTTCCATTCAGTAATTTCATCGTCCATTTGCTAAGCATGCAAGGAAATTTTTCCCTTGCTCTCTTGCAATTTTTGGAGATTGACTTCCTTTCTGTTATAATGATTGAATAGGTGTCAATGGGCAATGGTACGATAAAAGCATATGCGTTGATGAGCTTGGAAGCACGTGGCACCCTCTTCGTGACTCCAGGGATGGAGGTTGTTTCAAACTTGATTCACCACATTTTACTATCATTTTCTTATTTCAAATTGATTTAGACATCTAAATCAAACTAGAGCCTATTTATAAGCACTTCAAAGTTTATCGACACGGTGTTCTATTCTCTTTGTTGACTGGTTTAAATTGTTGTGCTGATTTGAGGATTGTGATGTTATATTTTGGCTTTTCTGAATTCTCTCTTAGAGAAAGCTTTTGGAGAAACATTTTAGTCATTCAAATATGGAGCATGGATGTTAATTTGGTCTTTCTGTTGATATTGTGTTAAACTTTCTAGATACTTGCATATCGTTTCTGATGTTCTTCTTGTGGAACAGACATACGATGGCATGATTATCGGGGAACATTCTCGTGAGACAGATCTTGATGTACGTGGGGATTTCTCAGCCTGTGTTGTTACTTTTCACTTTTTCAATTACTCCTGTGAGAATATTAGGCCATTTAAAAACTAAAATGGTTTGTTGTCTTTATAGGTGAACCCTGTCGGGGCAGAGGAATTGTCAAATTTGCGTGCTGCTGGAAAGGATGAGAATGTAAAGTTGTCTCCGTCTCGCATTGTATGTATCCATCTTAGTACCCCCTTGCTTTGTTAATGCTCTTGTTCTTGTTGTGACTCTCTATTCTCTTCTGCTTCTTGCGAATTTATCGGAGACAGATCAATTTGGGATGGTTATTTCTCATACATGAAAATGTTTACGTGACTTTGAATTGATCTTAATATTTATCTGTACTATTGTGATTTTGCCTGCAGATGACTTTAGAAGAAGCTATAGGATATGTTGCATCAGATGAACTCATCGAGGTAACCAACAACTGCCTCCGCAATACACACTTTTTTAAGTGGCACTTTCTCAACTTTCTTATGCTAATTTTCTTGGAAGACATTCATGATACTTCTCTTCTCCTTCACCAAATTTGATTTGTTGCGGGTTTGATAGGAGCTTGTTTGCGAGTTACTATCTATTTAAATCATGCACGGGAAATCATTGAACTTTCAACTGATGACTTTATGGTATCAGGTTACGCCGAAATCGATTCGGTTAAGGAAGAGATATCTAGATGTAAACAAGCGGAAAACTATGAGCAAGAAGCCCAAGGATTGAAGCCGAGAGCCGTGGATATCTCTGCTCAGGAGTCCCTGAGTTCACAGAGTTCTTTGACAAAAAGTGCTACAAGATTTGTTTTCCTCATGTGGAGAATGCAAACGGTGAATCACTTGTGACATTATTTATACAAAGAAACCAAATGCATAACTTTGTTGTATCATTCAATTGCTGAGGTGTGTAATAAGCGATTATTTAGAACTATGCAACTTTGTAATTGCTCTTGTATTGTTCTCAGCCAATAACCTCTTGTGTAATCCTTTTTGCCAGGCTAAATGTATCATTTTTCTCTAATAAAACCTTTAAAACCTTCATTTAATCAATCACATACATGGAGAGTATGATATTGAGGGTTCTGATAAACTGCAACCAGAATTGCTTCATGGTTGGCGTGTCCTTGTGTAAGTATTGATGATGTAATATTCATAATCAATCATAACCCTCAAAAGTTACTGGAACTCACTCATCCACTACGATATTAGTCTGTCTTACACAACTGTGGTTCTGTGAATCTTGCATCCCTTCGTGTCTTCTGTTGAGATCAGTGCCCATTGAACTTTCCTTTGGGGACCTGATGATAATTAGCTTGAACCACGGCAACGTGTTGCTAGCACTGTCGTTATCATGTTACGACTGCAGTCCAATGGAACCTCGTTTCCTATATTGTATTAGGTACCTAATCTGATCTCCTTAAATGCCACACATATTTTCGATATGGTTATTATCCTCGAGTACAATTTGACATAACTTCCGCAGACAAAGAATTAATCACCTACAACCAATATATCTTCTCTCTTGAAGTCATAGCAAGCTCTATCACTCTCAAGGTTTGGTTCCGAGTTCGAGACTTATGGATGATGAACATACAGAAATATTTCATGAAAGAATTCGACATATATCCTGAAATAAATTTATGGACGTTTCGTGACTTAATAGTTTTTCTGAATTTCTGGATAATGGATGATGATGATTTTCGTGTCATCTGGTATTGAGAACTCCCAAGTCTAGAAGGTGATGGACTAGCAGAAAACAATGGACCACGATAGTATCATGGTATCGGTCATGACTGACCTCATTAAACTATCAAAAAGATTAATTAGTATTCCTATTTGTTTATTAGTATCACTCTAGGATTTCTTTGAATCATCAACATGAAGTAGATCTAATTCATAAACCCTCAAATCATTATATATAGGGTGACGAAAAGCTGCAATGACAACAACCCTTTGTCTGCAAGTTGCCATAAAAACGATGTCGTTTATCCATAGAAGAGCAGAAAGGGAAGATAGAGATCGCAGCAACAAGTCAAATTTCGGAACCATTAGGAAAAGAAAAGTGTTTTCCATGAACAATCTACATTCCTAATCAACAAAAATAATACTGTAATCGAATCAGATTCAAGGAAGTAGCAATGAGATTCTAAACAATTTCGTAACCAATTAAATCCAAAATCCCCAAATTGGAAACCCTAGATCAAAACCCTATGAATTTTGCATGAACTTGCATAGATTTTTAGTAGAAACCAAATCGCGATGGTGGGATTTAACAACAAGATTTCGTCTTTAGCTAGTATTACTCAAATCAGATTATTCGTTGCTTCTTTCTTCAACGTTCGTTGCGTTGTTTCGTTTTTGTGGGCTGGCATCACTTTTTCTTATTTTTGAGTTTCTATATGGATCCTTATTCCTATATATGAAGTATGTTAAAAAATAAATCATGTAGTAGATTTTTTGTCCTTATTTTCACTTCTATATGATTTCCTAAATCCTATATCATTCCCAATATTTGGAGAACTAAAATTAAATTTCCTAAACTTTTTATATCATTAAAATAATAAGAAAGTAATATTTTTGTGATAAAGGATAGTTTATGAATATAAGAAATACAAAAATTTAAAAATTAATTTATTTTAACTAAAATAAAATAATGATTATAATTGATAAATTATTATAATACTATAGAACATGCTAATTGAGGTTTATTAACTTCAATATATAAAAAAATTAATATATGAAAAATATGAAAATTTACATAAAAAATTGATATAAAAAATCTGTTGGATGACTGAGTCAAAAGTTAGATCTCTATATAGAGACAATGACACTGTAACTCAGTATTATAGGGATTGAGATAGAGAAACTGGTGTGAATGGTCTAATAATTACAGTAAAGTCAGTTCAACCAATTGGCTAAAGTGAGTTTATTGTATCCATTGATTGAAAAATGAATGAATCATCACTATTGATTTTTTTCTCCCTAGAAGACAAAAAAGATAGTTAAGACAAATGAGTAACTAGCATTGATTCACTTTAATCGATTAACTAAAATCACTATACCTATCTTTTTTCTATATATATATATGGGTAAAGAGAATCTATTGTTACTATCACACAAGTTTGTGTGATGCTAGTGGATCTTAAAAGTTGATCAACAGCTCGTATTTAAGAAGCAAAAATGAACGGTCTCGATTTAATCTAGCTTCATGACAAAAAACAAAAGAAAATAAAACAAAAGAACAATCGAAATATGTTAGACAATTCAATCGTCTCTCTCATCCCAAACTCGTTCCAATCCAACGCTTCATTGGTTGAACCCTAATTTCTTAATCAAGAATCCTTTGATTAAGAGAATGGAGTCCTATTTTCTATTCAACATGATGAATCTAAGATCAAGAAAGGAAAAAAAAATGACGATGAACATGAACAAATTGATTGGGGGATGGCCGGAATCGATTGATTGATTGGAAATAGAGATTAGTGATTTCTCTTCCGGACGGTTTGGTTTCGACGGTTGAAATTGATTGGTTGATTGAAAATAATAATGATGAAATGGAATCAAGATGTTGATGGCTTGGGGTAGCTTGAGATAGTTGACTGATTTTGAGTCAAAAGTTTACTCATTTTTTATATCGTTTTGTTAGGATGAATTTCAATTAAATCGAGGCCCTTAATTTTGATTCTTAAATTTGAACCGTTGAATCAACTTTTAAAATTCACTAGAATGACATAAGCTTATGTGATGGTATCAATAGATTCCCTTATATATATATATATATATTCATCACCCTATATATATATAAAAATAATATAAATGTAGATGTTTTTTTTTTTTGTTGGTACTCCACTTGTTCCACTTTATATTGGTTCATACGTAAGAACTTCCTACTAATCTATACATGTCACAATCCTATTTGTTTAGAAGAATTAGTATTTTTGACAATCATTAGTCATTACCATACATATATATATGAACAGTAAAACCAATCAAATTGAGTCAAAATATTTAATTCTAATTAATGGATTTTTTTTTGATGATTGGATCTTTTATCCATGTTAACGTCCTATTGAATTATTCAACACTGAATTAACATTGTTTAAAGAAGGGTTACATTCACAACTATTTATATGTATATGAAGGGTTGATCCTAGTGTGCTAGTAATACATACTGGTACTGTTCTATTACATCTGGTTTAACCAGCATAAATCACACACGCATCTGATCTGATCTGATCATGGTACTTTCATACAAACAGTATAACAATGACACCTTCAATGACACGAGACGAAACACAAACAAAAAAACTCGTCTAAATTATACAGGAAGCTGGACTGAAAATCACAGTATGATGAATACATATAGCTACGACGCCATCATTCTCTTGAACTCTTGAAAGTCGACAAAACCATCCGAATTTGTATCATACTCGTGCATGATCCTATCATGATCCAGTATCCCGTTCCATAATCCTAGTCTCAATAACATTTCCACGATCTCATCTGACGAGATGAGCCCGTCTCCATTCAAGTCAAACAATTTGAACGCCTCATACAAATCCCGATCCTCGCTAGCATCATCATTAACTGCTTGTGACGATTCCCCTCTTCCCTCCAGCTCCTGTTGTTGCTGGAGCAATATCGACTCGTACAGGTGACGAAACTCGTTAATATCAAGAGTTGCAGCAGTCTGATGACCGCTGGCCATGATCAGCATTTTTAGCTCCTCGAGGCTGGCGTGGATTCCGGTTCTGTCGAGAAGCCAGTTCAGCTCCTCGAGGCTCACGAACCCATCTCGATTCCTGTCGAGGGAATCGAAGATCCTGCAGAGGTCGTTTGAGCTCAAAGAAAACATGATCTTATATTGTCCTAGACAGTTGCATACCAAATCAAATGTAAGCTTATATATTCTAGCAAGTTACTAGTATATTTTTTTAAAAAGAACGAATTAGGTCGCCAATCGCCATTGATGCATATTGAATGTGCAACATGTTACCGAAAGGGAAAACAAAAATAACGCGATTAGGTATATCTAAATAGAATAAACAATCACGATTATGTTGGAAGTCTGTGTTTTGAGATTCAGGTTAATTTGATAATGACACAATTCGACTCTCGTTCCATACGATATGTTAACCAAGTCACAATATTGTCTTTTGATACTTTCACAACTTGTCGAATCTCTCACCGCATACTTATGAGAACGTATCAAAGAACGATTTAGCAATGAACCAACTCTTATCGACCCATGAAATATGACTGACCAATGAACTGATTCTTCTTGATCCATCTATTAAGCAGGTTAAATAACTCAATATACATATAACATTTTGATTTTCTATATTATTCATACGTATTTTGAAGAGTTTCGTTTTTTGTCTCAACGATGTGACACATTAGGACACTAACACAAGATCGATGTGCACAATTTAAACTTACATTAATGTTTCACAATAATTGTTCAACGATGCGAATCAAAGTTCCCAGCGATATGTGCGTATAGTTAGAATGTTACGTCTATATCACTACCTTCGTCTCATAGTTGTTGCAACGTTTCTTTCTCCTTATATTATTCAACACGTAATTTAAAAAGTTTGGTTATTCATCAAAAGTATACGATTTAAAATTTTTTATCTGCTGATGATAATAGTACATAACGTTTAATATCACTAATATTTTACGATAGTTTATTAAAAAATAATATTTGATTATTTCATGATATCGATCAAAATTTATATCGTATATCACGTGCCCTGGTAAAAAAATGGGGATGAATTGTTAAAAAGTTGCAAATATAAGTTTTCCTTACGTTTTGATCCTATTTTGATTTTTACAGTTCATATATACCAAATTAATTTTATAAAATATAATATACAATTCACAGAATATAATATACAGTTCATAAATCCAAATAAAAACCAAAATCTAAAAAAAAAACTTAAATTTAAAACTTTTATCCAATTTATCTAAAATGAAATCATTTTTTTTTTTTTTACAATGGAGTAAATTTTCAGTATCATAATTAAACGTTCAGTACAACCCCTCCTCGTCCTCATCTGCAACTTTTCCTCTTCCCTTCCCTTTCCCCTCCCTCTCCCATGGCGTCCGACTCCGTCACCAGCCGAACCCAACACCTAACACGCCACCTCACCCCAGCCACCACCACCACCACCACCACATCTCCATCCCTCACCGCCTCTCCATGCCTCGCCTACACATCCCCGGACCTCACCTCCCCACCCCCACCCTTCCCCCTCTCCTCAATGCGATCTCTCCTCGATCACCACGACATCGAATCCCGAAACTGGATCTTTAACCTGATCATCCAATCACCGCTCTTCAACCCTAGGATCATCGGCGGGAGGCGATTTGTGTCGCCGGATTATAATCAGAGCATGGAGCAGCAACGCGAGATGACGATGCGGAGGATTGAGTATTTGGCGGAGAGAGGATTGTTCAAAGGGTGGATGGTTGGGAAGGGAGGGAGGTGGAGATGAGGAAGTTTCCTGTGTTTGAGAGCGCTGGGATGGTTGATCATTCATTGGTGATCAAGCTTGGGATTCATTTCTTTCACTGGTAGGGTTTGGTGGTTGATTGATGGATAAATGGATTGATTGATTGTGATTGTTCGTGGTTCTATTCTGTTTTTGTTTGGTGGAACACACTATTTTTCGGAGGCGCTTACACCTTGTTTGTGAGTTTTTTAAAAAAAAAACGAATATATCATTTTTCCTTCCTAATCTTGCTTGTGAGTTTTAAACAGGGAGGAAAAGAAAGGAAACGGAGAGAAAATAAGTAGAAAAATAATTGAATTTTCCTTCCAAATTTTCTTCCCAGAAATGGAGAGATTTGAAAGAAGAGGAAAGTGGGTTATTTTCCTTTCTATCCAAACTCATAAGCATAGTGTCAGGGATGGCCTGTCATGACATATGTGATTGTAATAAAGAATACAATAACACAATAAATCAAGTCTTTATCCCATCAAGTGGGGCTGATTATATGAATACGACGGCGTCATTTCAATCTGCCATGTACATCATCTTCTATAAAATTAAATAGACCATATCATATTTTAAGGTTTCTCTCATGGTTTTTTTAGGTCTCCTTCGTTCTCTCTTGACATATGCTAACTTCCAAGCTTCACATCTCCTAACAGAAGCTGTGACTGAGCTGCGTTTCACATGATCATACCATCTTAATCGTGACTCCCTCATCTTATCAACAAAAATACGTACAACAACAAAAATGAAGCGTTGAGATTAGAAGATTATTTTTAAATCTTTATCGTTCATCTTTGTCATCAAATCTCATTAGACATACCTATGTTATGAAACACTCCCTTTTCATAGTGAATGGAGTTTACTGTAAGAGTCGAGAAAAGAGTTGGGGAGGAGCTTACCGTTGTAGTGGAGGGTGATTTAACATTTTTCATATAAAGAACTATTTAAATAGGAATGTTATTGTTATGATACCCACATGAAACCATGTGATGGGCTTACAAGTGAAGAGGCTCTCCCTCCTATCAGGCTAGTCGTATTGGATTGGACTCTTCTTTTAGGCTTTGGCCTTAGCAATTATCAATTCCGAGTGGTTTAATTAGGAAAGTGTGTTTATTTTCGGGTTAGAGCGAGTATAATTAGCTTGTGGAACTGGATTACTTGAATGATGCTCAAACATGCTAATACTGCTTGTTGAAAAATTTTGAGCCCAGTGAAAATAAACAAGCTATAGGTGTAGGCTGTGGAGTGAATAGTGATGTAGAACTTTGGAATTTATGTAGGGCGCATCGTTGGTGCTGCATCAGCAGCCAAAGTGGTTGCTGTGAACTTTGTCTTTTCTTTCCGTGAACTGTATCTTATTCTATTGTGAACTGCATCATTTTTTGTCTTTGGAGTTGCAGTTCACAATAGAATTATATGTAGTTCACGGGAAGAAGAATTGCAGTTCACAGCAGCCAACATGGCTGCTGCAGCACCAATGGTTTTCTTATTTATGTATTGGTTGGTTCTGTCCCTGTTTGAGAAGTACAAGGTTGTTTTCTGTATATGTGTGTGAATTAGTTGGATTGTTTCGATGCCGGCTTCCCATACTTGTTGCTGCTTGGGCATACTGTATTCGATAATAATCTTTGCTATTGCTTCTTTATTGAGTCAACTAATATGTTTACCTGCGAGATACAACTGACTCGAATTAGGCTTGAGCATCTCCTTTTCTTATTGGTTACTGTTTAGGGATGGTGCCATCAAATTTTTCGGCACAAAGCGTCATCATGACAAATGGCTACAACCCACTGAAGACTTTAGGGTAAAGGGTTGCTTTGCCATGACTGAGCTGGGCCATGGAAGCAACGTAAGTAATTTTGTTGTCCTGTGGCTGTTTTGGTGGTACGATCTTGTATCTTGAAACTCACATAACTTCTGGGAACTTTCTTGTTTAGGTTAGAGGAATTGAAACAGTCACAACTTATGACTCGAGTACAGAAGAATTTGTCGTTAATACACCTTGCGAATCAGCACAGAAGTACTGGATTGGAGGAGCAGCTAGAGTGAGGATATTATCACTGTAGTAGTGTAGTACCCATTCCTCAGGCTCAGTTTTTTAAGGTTCCTACAGCTTTTGTTGACACTACTATTGTGAAATGGTTTGCAGCATGCAACTCATACAATTGTATTCTCACAACTCGACATCAAAGGGGAAAATCATGGGGTCCATGCATTCATTGTCCAGATCAGAGATGATGCTGGCAATGTTTGTCCAAATATTCGTATTGCTGATTGTGGTCATAAAATTGGGCTGAA